>JAANSN010002440.1:0-24085 GCA_036850665.1 Dicranocentrus wangi | reverse complement strand
CATGGTCTTACGGAAATCGTATGAAAAATGAAGGGAAGGTGAATTGATCCTTCAACGAGCAGCAAGCCCCTTAACCCCAAACTAGCTTAATATACTTTCCCTTTCTACCCCGGCCTGAACAAGAAGAACAAGAAGAAGGAGGAGGATTTAGGCATGCAACTGGAGAAAGGCTAATCCAACTACTTGACAACGTTTTCTTCCTTCCTATCCTTCCTCCTTTTCCACTATCACCCGGTGTACACAAAAAAATATATACGCCACACTTGAGTGTTCCTTTCCTTTTGGCAGAACATCCTCTATATACAGCATGGCACGGCAGTAGTTTTCCACTCGGTATGTAGGTAGGTGCACCGTATAAAATATTTTTTATGTTCGTTTTCCTCCAAGAAAAATGAAAGTGCCTCCCCACTTCCCCCTTTTCATTTGGAGAAGTTGCTTTTGAAATGGAAGAGGAGAAAGAGAGTGGAAAGAGTACTTATATATTGCAGAAGAAATGGGTGTCTCTTTCCTTTTTGGTTGCTTTAAATGAACACTTTTGGATATTCAGCCAAGTGTGGTCGATGCAGCTGTATAAAAACATATTCTCTGCACGGCGGTGGAGACAAAAGGAATAAAAAAAGAGAAAAATAAAATGCTTAACAATATGCAAGGTTTTTTGTAGGTATATCACAACACAACTTCAAATATTTTTGTTGTTCCAGCCCTCGTTTTCATGGATAACCAGGTGGAGGACAGAAGAGACAAGAGAAAAAAGAGCAACCAGGTAATTTAAAGTGTACGATGCAACTGCGGGAGGAGGGAGAGTAAGATTGCATGTCACAATCGGTCGAATGAAAAAACTACCTGAGTTACACTCGCCTTTTATGTATTTTTTTGTGCGGCGAGTGAGTAGAGTGCTCTCAAATGCAAAACTATTTTTCCAGTTCCACCTCATATGCATATTTTATCTATTAACCTTCCTCCAGCCCCTGACTTTCTATCTGGAGCCTGTCTTCTTCGCCACTATTCTTTCTTCCTTTCTTTTTCCTTTTTTCCCTCCTCCGCCGCTACATGATTGAAACAACTCAACTCGCTACAAACCCAACGGGAATTTATCTTGAGTGGAGGATAAACACAATGTTTATACTTATGTACCTGTTTGAGTGGAGTGGATGACTCGACTGTTCCTCCGTATTACGGAAAACTTTAGGGGGGGAAATAGTGCGTGGCGCAGTTAAACTTGTGAAATAAATCAGAGTAAAGTATGAAAGCAATCATGTGTAATGACGGAAGTGGAAGTTGCTTTATTGAGGAAGGGGAACCTGGCGTGCTCCTTTTTACTCGGGGTGGTGTATAAGTATAAGTAGTCAAGGCTGTACGTAGAGCTACTTGGGTTGTTTGTCTGAAGGGATTTAAGAATGAGTGGGAGTAGCACCACCCACCCACCCACTGTGTGCACAAACACTACAGCTCAGAGAGATGAGAAATCTGAGACGGATCTGGGTCAATGAGGGGATGGAGGAAATAGACAGCTTATAAAAAACACATCCGCCGACTGCGGATAAGCTTTACCTTTAAATCTGAAAAGGGATAATATGCCTCTGGTAAAGCTTACCTGTCACGTACGTACGTATTGCGGAAAAGTCTTTTCTTTTTTTTAGATTTTCAAGCAGGCAAGTGGATTTGGGGCAGTTTGAAACTTTTCCCGTTTTAAAAATTAATCCATGTTCCACGGGGAGGTAACTTTTTTTTGGAATGCTGACAAATGCGGAAAAATGTTATTCCAGCCAGACTGACCTAGATTTGAAGGACGTTTCCGCTCCACCCGCACCCACCCACGCTGACTGAGATTAGCACATGCAAGTGATTACCTAACCTAACCGGATATCACTGATCCCCCCCAACTCTCAACACGGTAGAGAAAACGTGTACACGTTATCTCCCCGTAGGCATATTCGGAATTCGGAATGAGGACAATCGCATGCAATATGGAAATTGATAACACAATTAGTTTTTACATTATGGCGTATGAAATACGAACGTCCCACACTAGTTATCCACCTATGGTACATAATACCTTTCACATTCGGACTTGACACCCGGTGCGATAACGTTCATTTCGAAATCACGGATAATGTGGAAGGTTGCAGTTGTTGCAGTAGTTTAGGTGTTTCCAAACAAGGAGTCGATGATAAGAAAAGAAAAAGGCCTGTCTTTAACGTATGTATTAAACGTAAGTGTAAACATAATGTTCGTACTAGTATAAATATGCAAAATTGATTACTATATATCGGTACAAATAATATCCACTCGTAAGTAAGCAAATATTATACTGGTATTTAACCTAAACATGACATGTTGCATTTCCAAAGGGTCGAAGGTTTCACCAAATGTGGGTACTCCATGCTCGATGCTTAGCTTAGCCTAAATAAAACTGTAGCAGCTACATAATCCGCTTGCGAGTTCTTAATTGAGCATTATTCATTGATTTTAAATATTCCTGCTTACTGTATATACATCTTCATTGGAACGGCGAAACACATCTGATTTACTAGGAGTCGATGATAAGAAAAGAAAAAGGCCTGTCTTTAACGTATGTATTAAACGTAAGTGTAAACATAATGTTCGTACTAGTATAAATATGCAAAATTGATTACTATATATCTGTACAAATAATATCCACACGTAAGTAAGCAAATATTATACTGGTATTTAACCTATACATGACATGTTGCATTTCCAAAGGGTCGAAGGTTTCACCAAATGTGGGTACTCCATGCTCCATGCTTAGCTTAACCTAAATAAAACTGTAGCAGCTACATAATCCGTTTGCGAGTTCTTAATTGAGCATTATTCATTGATTTTAAAATGTTCCTGCTTACTGTATATACATCTTCACTGGAACGGCGAAACACATCTGATTTACCAGTTATATACCATTAATATCACTAAATTTTATAAACGACGTCATAAAACTATCCATCTTTTATATACACTGACCGGGCACCATAAACAACATCGTTCACTAGATTCTTACGAGATGCATATGATTACAGGGCATTGTATTTGCCATTAAAGACAATTTTTAGTGAATGCAAAAAATGCACATTTACACTTGTCGCCAGTTTTAAACATAGTTGATGACATTCATGAATAACACTCATGAATTATATGATGCCTCATCAAGGCCCAAGGCCCTGCCGGCACGTGAAAGTGTGAGCCATCATATTAAATTAATTGAAAAAAAATCACGTGAAACTTAATGTGAAAATTGCATGGGGTACGGGGAAGTCTGCAAGACATCCGGACTCAATCAATGCCCACGTTCGGGAACATTCAATGACCTTATGTTTGTGTTAAAAATGGAGCCGATGGCGGTGGAAAATTTACGAAATTCGCGGAAATGTTGAAATGACGGGTCACTGACAAACCTCGTTATGATGAAGGTTCGTCAGGTTTGGCGAACCTAGTATTAAAAGCTATAGATGAGCCTGACCTGTTGTAACTTCGCCCATAACCAATTACGAAATTAGTATTTCTGAGAAAGGAAATGGTGCTACACCCCTGATCTATTCACTTCCTGTCAAGCCTTGCTCCTGCGTCTTCTCAAAATCGACCGTTAATTAAATCAAAAATCTATATGAATAGATTTCGACTCTTTTGAATGAATAACACATGTCCTCCTCCACACCATGAAAATTTCAAATAACAGGTTTAGAACAAAAAGCAACTGTGCATTATTTATATGTTTTTGCACACATTACAAATGCACATATATTTCGCTTGTTTAAACGTTGGCTAAAGCCTGCAAAGCCCTTTTGCAAAACTCCACATGAATCATGAAGCCCCACTTACTGCTGTAGTAGGGAGCAGCGATCAAAGAAACACAAACTGATAATCTTCCATGCACATATAATCCCTCTTGCTGCCAACTCATCCGTGAGGAAGCTCTCCAATCCAATGCAAACACATAAAATGAAGGTTGCACAACTTCCTCCTAATTCCCCATAAGGCACAGAAGAAGAACCCACTGCAGCGGTGCCATATATATGCAGGGTGAAAGTAGTGGAAGGAGCAGAACTTTAGAGAGATGAGAAAAACAGGAGATGAAATTTGCACCACTCCAATACTCGCTCTCTCTCTCTCTCTCCCTCCCTCCCTTCCTCCCATACAGTCTCTCACTTCCGACCAAACTCTTTTTCTTCTTTTTTTCACAAACAACAAATGATACGCTCAGCTCACGAACTGAACCGCCAGCAGTTTGAGATATATATATACTTATAGAAAAAGATTTGATAAAACCGACCAAAGACTTTGCAGATCTTCAAAGCAACACATTGAATCCCGTTATTTACTCCGAATCCAAGTTGAACTGTCCTTGAGTCACATATCGGCCCTTGTGAGTTAAAGAGGGAATAATAATCCGTCCAATTTCTTTCCCATAAAGTTCATCCCTCTCTCTATATTCTCGCTATTAAATCAACTCCAACTCCACGACCATTTCTCTCTCTACTCGCTTCTCGCTTTAAATGAAACTTTCTCTCTCTAACAATTTATCCTGCTCCCAGAGCCCCACATATTTTTTTCACCGGTAGGTAGGCTCACCACCTATTATACGTATACAGACAGAGTTAAACCACGTTGAGAATTGTTTTTTTCCCTCAGTCCATTCAATCTCACATTTTTTCCCGGAAAAAATTCTTATACTCAATTCTTTTTTTTTTCTTTTTTTCCAGTTCCAATCCTCGGGTGAAAGAATAACAGCGAGGGAAAAGAAGAAAGGAATAAGAAGAAAAAAAGAAGTTATATTTGGAATTCCAAACAAGCCATTCTTCAAGCTGTGTAACATATGTTTCATTTAAGGAAGAAGCAGAAAATAAAGTTTGGGGGATATTTTCGAATTGGAAATGTCTTTTTGCTTCGGAGCATCATGCCCGAGACGGAAGGTAATATATTACTAATAGACTTTTCCTCCTCGTGTGTGTGCCAATGCCACCACTTCCACCACCACCAGCACCACCCAAGTCAGCTTTATTTCAAAAAACTCTTCTTCCCACAGTTACAAACTTGTCGTTAGAGCGAGAGAGAGAGAGAGAGAGATTCGGCCAAACAACTTTTTCTTCTTTCTTAATCGTAGTGTCTTATACTACTTTTTTTTAGATTTTCCAGACCTTTCCCGATCAAGATGTACCTACTATTTGCTAGACCAAAAAACTATCCGAAAATCCTCTCAGGCGAATATAGCAAGTGAAAGTGAAGGAGGGAGAGAATGGAAAGCACACTTTTTTTAACAATGACTTAGAGTCCTGTCACACATGGTGGGTATTTGGTGAGAAAAGCTTCAGCGGGAACGTGCTCGCTCTCGTTGCCCATTGCGAAGAAGAAGAAGAAGAAGAAGAGAAAAAAAGAAGGCTACAAAGTTAAGTTTCAAGATGATCGATTGGGTTGACTTGTTCTCCAGTGGCCTGGCTGGCAGAAACAATGATGGACAACTTTAGAGCTGCCCAAGGCTAAAAAGTCAGCGGAAACGAGAAAGATACAATAAGGAGAAACTTCAACAAGCTCAGCTCAATTCCTATTTCGAGAGGTTCGTCGAGGTTCGAACGACGTTATTATTACGGATCTAAAGTGTCTGTAGATAGATATCGACGAGAGTTAGTTGGAGACTAGTGAAGGGGAAACTAGCTGTACGCACTACTACTTTGTCCTCCACCAGGTTTTTTCTTTGTCTTACTTGATTTGATCGCATGGGAAAGTTACATAACCATATGGCGAAGGATTTTGATATTGGTTGATTCTCGACTGGGATTGAAAAGGCATGAAGTGAAGTAAGCGAAAGAAGAACAAATGAATGAAGGAGGTCATTTTTATTTGTAAAATGAAGACGTGTTATAACAAACCTGTGGCATGATGGGTCCGCATGTGATATTGTCTTCCCTCTCGTGCACCATCATTAGTCCCCCTAGCCAAATATCCCCTTCAATTTCCGCAATTCGTTTTAATGGCCAAGTGACGTTGCCCGCCTTCTTCTCCAGACTATCCATCATCTCATTACTTCTTGTTTGATTTAGACTCATTGCCTGGAATGACCTTCTCCGCCGACTCCTCATTCCGCGAAGCGTCAAGATCAACTCGGAAATCGTGGACACGTTCAAGTCGATATTGCTCAAGTTCTCCGAGTCCAAATAGCCGTGTTGTGTGTCCATGTAAAACTTGTCGAGAAAGCGGTTGGAATGACGGAACACCTTGTCAGAGCCGAAATGAAACTTTTTGTGTTGTTGTTGTCCCTCCTCCTCCTCCTCCTCATCATCATTGTCGTCGTGCTCCTCTGGTCCGGATGGCATTATTGGCAAGCTTGTTATCGGCTCCTCTCCCGGACGACTGTCATGATGCTGGCTGTACTGCTGCTGATCAGCAGCAGGGTGGTGGCGATTTACGTGCGATATTATTTGTTTCTCTTTCCCTTTCCTCGCACGTCTTCCGTGTTGTCCATGTTTTTTCGACTTCCACCCAGGTTGTTCGTGAGCGTAATGATGAGCAAGAGTGGTTTGATCTGGTACATGCTCGCCCTCTAAATCATCATCATCATCATCATGACTCATTGCTGCTCCACTGACATTTTTAGCCGGGAGTAGTGCCGACCGCGTTTCTTCTTCCGCATGACTGGAAGCTGCGGCGCTGATAGACCTATCGAGAGTATGCCCGCGGTGAATTACAAGCTCCTTCTCCGTCTCCTCCTCCATCCTGTGTCGCTTAACATGCTGATAGTG
Organism: Dicranocentrus wangi; assembly: GCA_036850665.1. Lineage (NCBI taxonomy): Eukaryota > Metazoa > Arthropoda > Collembola > Entomobryomorpha > Entomobryidae > Dicranocentrus > Dicranocentrus wangi. Next base: position 17,336 of record JAANSN010002440.1, on the reverse strand, counting down.
ATGCTTCCGCAGATACGCTTTGAGCCTCCGGTGTTCCAAAATTTTGTGCTTCACAGACTCGGAACCATGCGGTTGAGTGATCCATGGCGGTGGGAATTGATCGTCGTCGGCGTCGTCGTCCCTGTCGTCCTCCTCGTCTTCCATAATCACTGTGTGATCATCGGCCCCTTCGTCATCGAAATCTGGGTGGTCGGGAGCTGGGCTTGCGGAGGGATAATGAGCCCGACTCTTAAAACCATTAGCACGTCGCCCCGCAGGGAGTTGTGAATCGGCCCAAAATCTCTCCATCATCATCGCCCGCTCGTGATGATGATGATGATGATGGTGATGAGAGCTGCTAAGATTTTGAAATCCATCTCGAGATCCTTTATCATCAGCCTTGTCACCAGCTGCTGCTCCCTGTCCCCCGGTGCATGTTAGAGAGGCAGCAGCCACGAGGGCACAAAAGACTTCCTGGGACTTGAAATATCTTCTCCAGCTTAAAAGGATGAGGAGGACTAGGAATAAATCTAGTCCTTTCATCTCCACCCCTGGCGAATTATTTAAGACTTAATTCTTTATTACATGAAAAATCTCTTTGGAGTGGGCCCTTTTCAAAATGCTTTCACAGCCGCTGCACACATGCACACACACACACGTACAGGTTATACTACACGCACACAATTTTTCTCGGGAATCAAGGCTTTGACGATAGGTACTATATATTATTCTTTCAAAGTTCTTTTACCCCGCCTGCCAACACAGCGACTAGCGACTACCCTTTTAATTCCCAACTGACTTTAGTGAACACGTTGTAGCACTTCACCGAGAGTGAAAATGTTGCTCCTCCGAATTTAAGTTACACAGTTGCAAAAAAAATTTTTTATGTGGCTTCACTTCACATTCCCTGCAACTGACACATGACCCTAAAGAAAAAACATACGACTCGTACTCGTGAGAAAATATACATCCATCCATATATATATATATACACAACGTCCACCGCTCCAACTTTTTAAGAGAAACTGACTCTTTTGGGTTTATTTACGGCCAGAAACTGAGCTACGACTACGACTCGACTTGTTATACGATCTAATAGAAGTACAGAGAATTTCACACACTTCCTCCGTCGTCTGCTGCTACCTCCTTTACACACTTCCCTAAGCACAGATGGAGGGAATGGCAATACCTTCAAAGATCCAGGATATAATATTATGCATATTTCATAGGGTTTATATTCAGGTTTTCATAATATTATTCCTTATCATTTGCATGGAACTCAGAGTGAGTGAGTGAGTGAGGAACGGAGCGGAGGAACACAAACTATGGAGTGTTATTCACAGCGAGTTAAATTTTAATCCAGCACGTCTTAATTAGTTTTCTCGGTGGCTGGAAGCAGTCATTAGTGTCAAATGCACAGGTCCGCACTTACTTGTTTCGTGTTGTTGAACGTCGTGTTACATACTTTAGAAATTTTCGGGAGAACTACATATAATATCTCACATGTCTCTCTCTCTCTCTCTCTCTCTCTCTCTCTCTCTCTGGATGGGATGAGGATAAAATAGAGAACTTTCACCAACTTTGTGTGACACTGTCATAAATAATTACTCGCCTAGTCCTTATATGTAGTAGTTTGTGTCATATCTGCTCACAAATGCTGTTCCAACTTTAAGTACAAGCAGTTATCATCTCAAGTACGCGTACGTTCGTAGCAAGTAGCCTTCCAGCGACAATAACAAGTCCAGATGAGTTTTGATAAATGCGACTAAATGTTCGTTCACAACGACCTTACAACGGGAATGGGAGAGAGTGAGATGTGATGTGTTGTATGTATATAACACAATTGTGCACTTCACTTTTCCCTGGAAAGGACTTGGAACAAAAGAAGAAATCATAAACCTGCATATTATGTTTACTCAATTGGGTGAGGAGGATTGTGATTGTGAAATCACGTTTACGTTTGTTTCCACAAAATTCTAAGAACTCTCAGATAAATTTAATGTAGAACTGCTGACACTGAGGAGGGCTGAGGGCTCTAAGAGGTTCTAAAAGTAGCAAAGCTGCTAGAATTCAAGTTGCCACTCAAAACTGACCTATTATTACTAACTACAACTACGTACACACTCATTTTGAAAGAGCACCTGCAAATGTCGACAAGTCAATATAATTCACTTACTGAATTAGGATCTTATCGTGCTCCTTCTCCCCTTTTGTAACAACATATTCATAAAACATGTAACGACTTTATTTGTGTGGCGAGTAGTTCCACTTGAGAAAAGTCCAAACTCGAATCCCACCTTCCACCACCACCTAAATCATCATGCATGCAATGGGGGAGTTTGAAAACAATTTTTTTTGTTTACACACAAGTTCACAACGTGGATTGCAACTTTGGAAAGTAATGTCAAAGTTGGTTTTATGTGTGTTTAAAGCAGTTTTTTCAAAAAAGAAATATGGTAAAAGTCAAGAGTTGTACAAAAAGAGAGTTTTTCCCCGTCTCACGACGTCACCACTGCCACTTTTCTCAAATTTTATACTGGTTGTTTTCCGGTGATTGAAGACTTTCCCTTCTCTTCGTGACCAGGCCGGATAACTGGATATGGTTGGACAGAGTTTTGGTAAATTAATAAACTCCAGTCTGCAGTACTCGTGTCACTTTCAGACATAAATTGAGTCTGAATGAGTCGTATAAATTAAGTTGGCGAACATGACAGTTTCGGCTCGACTTTCACGTGCAGTGCAATAATGCCCAACCAGCTATCCTCTTGCAAGTTTTTTGGTCGTTATAAAAGCTTCACCATTTACTACTGGTAGTGTGTATAGTATCCCGTCGTAAATATTCACGAGCTGCTGTTTTAACTGCTGACTAAATTGTCTCGCATGAGTTATGACTATTGGTCAAATATTCAGAGTCATCACCAACACAAACCAGCAGCAGCAGATAATTAGCATGTTCCACCGACACAGTTGGTGACGCTGACTGCATGTCCTTGCCATAAATTGTGCAGGGCCATAAACAAACTCTGGGGCTCGTTCTACTCTGGGGCACAATTGCTTCGTAAATCAGTTATGGAGAGCCCGAGTGTTGTGTAATAGGAGGACTGAGGCTGATGAGTTCTGTCTGAGGGAAGGGAGAATTTAGTATTTCCAGGCAGGCAGGCAGGGGTATTGTGTGACCGGTTGTATGAAAGACTTTGAAATTCCATTAATCATTAATGAACCAAGAGTGAGCATAGGATGAACATGGTAGAGAGTAGACACACTTGAGCCAATAAAACTGGCGTCATTCAAATGGCAATAGAGTTGCAAGCTAAATATAAGCGTCTTATAAGAAGAAATAATAAGTTTATGGCAGAGAGTGGCACTCGAAGTCTGGTGACTGAGAGCAATGTTTGGACAGCTAGTTGACGAAATGAAATATGATTGATGAAACGTACACACTTTGAGATAATAGACACGAAATACGACGATGTACACACATCATCAAGTGACTCCTGCTCCACTTTATATGACTTTATAGGTTCGCAGGGGAAGGAAGAAAGAAAAACTAACTAGGAGTCTGGTAATGTAGTTATCACACTGCTGCTGCTGTTGCTTGTTAGTTATATGGCGTGTTCCGGCACACGGGAATATAATTTTTGTCTTTGGCAAATTCAATATCCTTATCCTTATCACGTTATAAAAGTGATACCGGGGCTCTTGATGAGCTGGAGATTGGATTAATAGTAGCTTATCGAAATTGGGGCGTGTGGACAGAAGAGGAAGAAAAATATTTTTTTGTCTTGTAAGAACCAATCTTCCTTTTTAAGTCAACTTTCAATCCGGATCTATATAGTACATGGACAAAGTATGTGTCAAAGTTGCTGTGTGCGGAGCTCCTGGCTCCCGAGAGCCACAAAGAATGCTGTAAAAAGGCTGAGCAAACTGGTATATTGCGAGAGCGATATGTTGCTGGGGTTCATGCACAGCAGAAACTGAGCTTACGGGTGAAAGCAGGCCTCGCTTTTGTAATGGAATTGAGGGAGAAAAGGAAAGTGAACGAGTGAAAGAAAAAGGGTGAACAAGAAGGGAAGGGGAATTCCAACGTGAACATTCTAAGCTTTCATCAAGGATGTTAGCTATAAAAAAGGGAATGCACGCCAATATTATTACGAATATCACGCAATGCACTAAGCGGATGCAGACCAAATTTTTTACTTTTATTTTATTTGATAATATTCATAGTTAAAATATAAGCAAGTTTAAAATGAATACGTAAACTTGCTAGCAATACGGCTGCAACTGCAACTGCCTATTTTTTAAAATTGTGTCCTCCTTTCTCCTTTCTTGAAACTGATTGAGTCAAGTTGAAGTTGACTGATTGAAACATTCGGACGTCATTAATTAATCTATAAGGCAACTTCAAAGTATAAATCTAGACAGGTTCTACTCTTTCTAGTCTTTCTACTCTTACGGTGTACTTAAGTGGAGTGTGGTGGAATACGATCGATTGATAAGGGTGGTTAAGGTTAGATTGCTCCTGATAAATGCTAACAAGCAAGATAAACGTTTTGAAAACTTTGAGCTAATATTTAAAGCAGTTAACCTCGTAATTAGTCAATCCAAAAATGTACATTAAGTAAGTAGTTTGGATAGTTAGTTCTACAGGGCATTTTTAAAATCCTTCGTTCGGTTCGGTAGTTCTGAGAATGAACCAAATTATAATGCTTGTCGGAAGTTGTAAATCTTGAATTCATGCGGTGATAGCTAATATTGGAGCTTAACCGAGAAAAGGTGGCCTGCCTGCATGTAAATCTTGTAGGAATTTTAAATAATTTTAGGTGATGAACAATATGAAGGGATCAAGCATGATGCGGGTTTCTAGACACATTTTAAATTAAGGAACGATTTCATATGCTAAGCAAAAAATATGAGTTTTTTAATGCAACGTTAAAAGCTGTCTTGCCTTGTCAGTTTTAAATAGGGTATGAGGGATCACGAAATCATCCAAGCCTAATTATACTCCACATTTTTCACTACCGACTTTATATTTACTTGAAACCTTTACGAGTTTCGCCCTGGTACGATTCAACGAGAAGTAGGATGCACATTTGATTATGCTTCTATAACAAATGCAAGTAGGTAAGTGCAAATGCCTTGTAAGTTTGTAGGAGATTTCCAGCAGGATAATTAATGTGCCGTTTTGCTCTGAATAAATTCTGTATTTGACAAGGGTTTAGTGGGTATGGACAAACAAATTATTGACACTTTATTAGTCATCGTATAATTATCTATAACTTTAAAAATTAAAATGTAAATTTTTAAGTAACGCATCCACGAGACGAGGCATCTGCATCCGTTTATTTCTGAACTGCTGCGTCTTCAGATGAACCCGATGATGGTTCTGGTGGGGCTGTTTGGTTATGTCCGGATTCTTGAATAGGCTTTGACTTTTCCTTAGTTTCTGAACCTGTTCTTTCTTTGGGTTTCCCCGCATCCTTTGAGCTATCGGACTTATCTTTACTGGAGACGACCGGAAACTTCACCAAATCTTTTACACGCTCAAAATATCTCTCTGTTGATCTCCTGAATATATCAAGGCTTTCTTTGGAAACCTTTTCTGCATTTTCCGATTTCTTTAATGTATCCTTGATTTTCGACAATTCTTCTTTTAGAGTTTCGTTGGATTTTTTCAGGTCGCTTACTTGACTTTTGGCTTCATCTAAAATGAATGGAAAGAAAATATGGGGTAAAAGTCGTTTCATGCCTAAATAAAACATAATGCCGGTATTATATAGATCAATAGCTGAATCACATACTTAATGAATTTTTCATGACATTTAAGCTTGACTCGGATACAGAAAGATCCTTTTCACATTTTTCTAACTGATCCAGTAGCTTCTTAACGTCCACAGTTCGTCCATCGACTGATGCCAAAACAGCCTCTTCGCCCTCCCCAACATTGCCATTTGACTCTTCACTGTTAAGGCTTTCTTCGCGGAAGATGAAAACAGGAAAATACGCGTTGTTGCCTGCAGAAGAGCAAACAGTTACACATTATATCTTGATAAGACACAAATGTAAAAATTCCAAATTACGTAATTAGGTAACGTTGAATCACCTTGAGCCACCGCACGAATTTCGTCTGCATCAGATTTAATTTTTGTTTTCAGTTTATCCGGTTTATCAGTCCATTTTCGGTAGTACAAGGTACCTTTATGAACCACCTTCTGGACAACCTTCCGTATCTGCGTTCAATCAAGTTTGTTTGCTTAATAATAATTGCCATTTTGAATCTTAGAATTAGTGGTCAACATTTATATTAAGATTTACTTTACCTGAGCACGCGTTAGCCCCAATCCAATGCAATTGCACAAGTCCTCCAAGTCAGTTTCCGTGATGTATCCACAGCGTGTTACATCAAAGAATATAAACGATAGCAAAAGATGCGGATCAGTGGTTTTCTTTGACTGTGTACTTGGATTAACACTTGATGCAGTGGATAACTTTCTTTTCTTTGTGGCTGGCTCAGCCTCCTTATCCTTTTTAACTTTGTCGTCTTTGTCGACATCATGCTGCTTAATTAGAAAAAAAAGTTAGATCCAACGTCTATCAATCAACTTCGCTTTCAGACCAGACGTTATTTTAGAAGAAAGACTGGAGGGAATACCTTTTCAGACACTGTTAGCTCCTCTGCTTCAGGTTTATTGTTAGCTTCAGGCTTATTTGCTTCAGCAACAATCTCACGATAAATTCTAAATGCAAAGTCTCTCTGCAACATTTCATGGAAGAATTCTGAAAACAAGGAAACCTCAAAACCGTCCTCTTTTTTGTCTATAATCCGATAGTCTCGCAATAAACCAAGGGTCATGGAAAGACAGTCAAAATTTCCAGACTTTGCCGTTGTGGAAGGATACATTAACAAACGAGGATTTTTTCGGTAAAGCATACCGACGCTCCAACATCTTGATTTCTTCCTCCTTCATCTCCGGCTTGATAATAGGAAACATGTCGGCAGGAAATTTTGAAAATATAGATTCATATTCTGACATAATCTGGGAAGCAGAACTATCCCAGATGTTTCCTGATGACTCCTGCTCCTTTAGTTCCCCATCCTCAACGCTACACTCATCATCTTGTGACTCCAAAATTAAGCTTGGGTTTACTAGTCGTATACAATGCTCATCTTCCGGCTCTTCTGTCATGTCATCGGGTTCGACTGTCCCATTCGGAACATCAACCACCTCCATTTTTTCTTCACCGGGTTTGTCATCGTTTTCTGCTACCACAGTCGCTGCGCCGGGCATCACGTAGTCTTTCTGCTTATTGTCGTCAACACCTTCATCCGTAATTTCACTTTCAGGTTGGGTATCCTTTACTGCCAGCTGGGATGCTTCTTCCTGATCTTCCTCTTCTTTCAGGGCCTTAACCAGCCGGGAAGTTAACTGGGCTTTCAGTCCCTTTGCGTTTAGGTTTCGAAGTGTTAGCTCTTCCTTTAACTGTGCTACCTAAAATATATAACAACCCACATTGTTATTAATTTCTTTAGATCCAAAATTCTAAGTCGGTGGAGTGGACGAAATGACACATTGAAAAAGCCTTACATTCATTGATTTTGGAGTCAAAAGGCTAAAGTGTGTTGGCGCTGGACCTTCCGTCTCATCTTCGCCATTTTCGTCTGCCGCCGTTTTCTCGCACTCAACAATAACTAGAGCATCAGGTGACGTTTCTTGCGCTTCCTCAATCGAAGTGTTTGCTTGCGATGTGCCATTGTTTTTCACGTCATCAACGGGATTGGAATCCTGTATTTGTTTGAATAAAACTCCATTAAAATGAGGGAAATTAAAAGCGAAGTTTACGCACAAGTTTCACGATGGTGCACAGTCCCAAAATGAATGACCAAGGTAAACTAATTTTGCCTCAGTGTTCTTCACAAGTTAATCATAAATAACAGAGTTTGCAAGGCCTATACTAATCTCCAGTAACTGGACTGCTCATAAAATACCTTCCACATTTGAAACACAATAGGGTGCTAATGTTATTTGGAGCACGCATTAATAAATAATGTCTGAGAATATAGCTATCACAAAGATGTGAAGGGGAAGCTGTGTACAGTAAAATCTTGAATCTTTTAGACCATGCGCATTAATGTGAATATATGAAATTATCTATAACTACAGCAAAAGCCACCTGTTGTCCTACGTTTCGACCATAAACTTATCAATAGTAGTATATAGTGGAACGAAATAGGCACCACATAGGTAAGACTGAAATTTTCCAAACATATCAAGCCGCTTCAAAAAAGAGTATCAATCCCGCACAAAGCAGTACAATAAAACAGAATTTTGGGTCTACTGAACCAATCAATACAGACACACAGATGATCATGAAATATAAAGTGGCAAGACATCATTCAGCAACCTCCATCCGTTCTAGCCCAGCTTCGATGTCATCACAAACGGCTGCACGGCCGCCCTTCCCTTCAGCGTTCCTGTTGTGGTCTTCGTGAGAGCCATCCTCTCTGAATGGAGATGCAGCTTCATCGATCACCAGCAGGCCACCGCTCCCGCTGCTATTCATCCCATCCTCTTGACATCCCCCTTGTGTGCCATTTTCTTTGTCTTGGGGGAGGTCGCCCGCAACTGGGGCGGACGGATCAGGATCGGACCCAACTGGTACGCCATCCTCTAAACTGGCAGAAACAACGGACCGACCACTTTCCTTGGTTGATTTGGATTCCTTGTCTTCGTTGACTTTTTCAGGTTCATCTTTTTGCCCGTGTAACGCGAACTTATACACAGACTTAATGTTGCTCCACTCTTTCGTTCCAGGAAGACATGACCAAACATCAGGAAGATAAAAGACAACGGTTTCCAGACAATTGCTCCGTTTGTAATATAACTCCATGAAACGGTACCTGTGTTGTTTAAACGTCAATGGAAAAAACTTAAATTGTTAACCCTAAGGTAATTTAAGTCTTATAAGAGGTAACGCATGACGGTAACACATAATGAATGCCAAGGTCAAGTCAATGACCGATCCAGAACCATCCACCTATTTCGGCCCAAACACTGTACCATGAACCATGACCCGCTGTCCTTCAGGCATCGTCTGGCATCGCGGACTCTCGGCATCACAACAACAACTCCAGTACAAACAGAAGAGAAAATCCAACCCAACCACCATGATCGATTTTACACCGTTTCAGTTTCAATTCAACAACAACCTACAATTTTACTTTTGAATTCTACACTTGTGGCAACATCATGATTTCAGATTGGAGCAATTTCATACCAGTGTTTGCAGCGGCTAAGGTTCACTCCTGTCAAAGCTCGAACGCAGCGAATGGCTGTGTTGATTAGGGTTTGTGGATCGGATTGAGGGTTTGCGCCGTCTATGGAAGGTGACCACGGTCCGCCGAGAGCCATTACTTCGTGTTTTGAAGTCTATAGATATTCCAATCAAATGGTGTTTGTTGTTCAATCAAAATTGCAAGTTGACAAACTTATTAGGTATTAGTAAAACAGATAATATGCAGATACCTTCATTCCAACAATAAAATTGATAAGGCGATCGATATGCTGCGGGTTGTCGGGAACATCTGCTGCACTATCAGTAACACCACACGATTTCCTGTATATCGTGTCCAAATTGCTCATGGAAGGAATCATCACCTACAAAAAATATAATCGCAATTATTAAGACACAGCAACTAGTATTTTTCCTTCATTGCGTGAATGTCAAGATTGAAAAAGTATGTGTATACTTTGGCTTTGAAAATAAAACTCGCATCCGCTGGTTCTAGGATATCTGGCACATCTTTAAATCTGTCAGCTAAACCTTCAGGGTCCGGAATCTCAATTTTCTGCACACCTTTTCTCATGATTTGAACAGGGCATGAATGACCCAGTTCAAAGGGTTTATGCAAGGGGAATGTTTCCATCCAGGAACTTTTTGCAAGAAAGAAATCCGAAGGTACATACAAGTTTGGATACCGTCGTTGGAGTTCTTTCACATTAATGTCTTTCCTGAAAGTAAAATTAATAACTTGTCACTTGAATCTCGAAAGGTATGAACTATTTGATAATACTAGATCATGAAATATACGTACATGTCAAAAGAAAACTTGGGAATTTCAACTGCATATCTTGGAGCTGCTCGAGATCCGGTTTTACGTCGAGGACTAGATGAGCGAGATCTTGACTTATCAACACCCTGTCCTTTGTCTGTGCGTACCGACTCCCGGGAACGGCTACGTTTAGATCTATCAGATGATTGTGAATGTACATTACCGTCCCTTCCCGTCGGGCTGCGGTCCCGAGTAGACTTAGACTTTTCCACCGCTGCTGATTTATCTTTGGCTTCCTTACTTTTTCTGCAAATACATACAACGATTTCAACGATTACGACATTTTCGCTTTTGTTTGCTTGTTGCGACAAAGTGAATTGCCAATCTTAAATTGAAAAATCCCAGGGGAGATTAATAGTACTTACGAATCTTTATCCTTTTTAGGATCGTCCTTGTTATTGCTCCTACTTGCAGGAGAGCCTGATTTTCTTCTGTGGTCTCTATCCTTTGTAGTCTCCTTTTCACGAGCTCGCTCCCTAGAACGATCTCTCGACTTTTCAGGACTCCTGTCCCTCTTTCTATCCCGCCGTTCAGGAGATCTCTCTCTTCCATTCTTGTCCCTGTCTCGAGATCTATCCCGCGACCGCGATCGTAATCGTGCAGGATACGTCCGATCTGCAGATCGCTCCCGTAACACCCGTTCTCTAGACCTGTCTCTGGAAACTCCCCTGGTATCCCTATCCCTAGATCTATCTCTTGTTGATCTGTCCCTTGACCTCGAACGATTTCTAGCAACTTTGTCCCTAGAGCGGTCTGGCATGCGCTCTCTTGAACGCTCACGAGACCTTTGGCGCATTCGTTCTCTAGATCTTTCTCGCAGCCTTTCCCTGGAACGTTCTCGAGATCTATCCCTGGCTCGCTCTCGTGATCTAGATTAGGCATATTAATTAGCACGTTAATTTAAACAAGCAAGTCTAATCAAATTCAATTATTATTCAAACATTAGAAGTCGTTTTAAAACATTGGTACAGTCCTTATGATTACACGAGTTTTTCCTGCCGGAAGATCTTTCGTGTAATCATAAGGACATTAAAATCTACCTATCACGTTCGCGACCGCGGTCTCTGTCCAGATCACGATCGGATGGAATCATTCCTTGCATTCCTGAATTTCCAATAAAAGTTGGAGGATCTGGAGCCATGGGCATACCCATTTGGCCAGGGATGGTACGTTTCTGTTCTCTAGGTGCGGTTCCCATTGGAGTTGCTGGAGGTACTGCAGGAACAACCCCAGGCACTGCTCTGCCCCTAGTACCACTAGCTGCACTATACACCGAATGGGGATTGGAAACTATTGTCACTGGTTGAGCACCATGCGGTCTGACTGGTCCAGATTGTGACGTAAGGACTGGTGGAGGAGGTGCGGCTGACTGTTTTTGCATTCCCACTGACGTATTAAATCCTAAGTGTTGTTGCTGACTTGAATTCAAATTGTTTAAGTTGTTTAAACTACTATTTAGTCCTCCGCCAATATTTACAATCTGCACTCTCGTTGCGTTCCATTTAAATGGCATTGAAGCATTGAAATCCGCCTCGACTAACACTCTGTCCCCCTCTTTTGGCAGAATTGGTCCTTTTACAACCCTACAAGACATGTTAATTAATAAATGAACTACACCAACAGCCAACAGGTACGGGCAAGCGTACATATTTACATAGATTTACATTTACAGCATATTTTATATAGATAATAGGTACGGAAATTTAATCCCTTTCCAGACATTCCTTACCCCATTTGAAAAAATACTTCTTCGTCTATAAATCCAAAGTTGTCGTGAATTTTAGTTACAGTACCAGTAAATACTCGTTGTTGCTTTGATTGCTGATTTTGCGGTTGAGCTTGCTGTTGAATCTGCTGCTGTGGAGGAGGCGTCTGAGCATGCACTTGAATGGTTTGTGGAAAATTTAAGGCAGATGACATGGATATTGGTAAGCCTTGCATCTGGCTTTGTGTTACGGTGGCCGATGATATCAACTGGCCCACCCCAACACCCAACTGTTCATTAATTAAATTTACAGGAAAGGACTGGGTTTGTTGGGACTGAAGTAGAATTGGGGGTGCATTCGCCGCCGCTGCTGCAGCGGCAGCATTAAGCTGTAACTGATTCTGCGACGCGTTGTGCTCATTGAAGAAATTATGGAGCTGATTCGGATTTACATTGATATTAAAAAGCTGAGGGGTTAAAACTTGCTGGACATTTTGAAGACCTGGAGCTTGTTGTCTTCCCATCTGTTGTTGCTGCGCCGAGCCCGGTTGGGAACCATTTTGATTTCCCCCTTTGAATTAAGATAAGAAATTTCACACATTTAAAATGTAAATCCAAACAGACCATAATAGTATTTCGAAAATAATTCAATATATGTAGATCTTACCGTAAAACGACATCTTCTTTAAATTAATTAGCTCACTCCCCACGACCACGATACATGAATCTCTTTAAACTTGTTTCGCGTTTACACACGTCCTACCAAATAAAGAACTACAATAACACCACCACGAGCAATAAGAGGTTAAAACATTAGTTCACTCACAGATATGAGCTGCTGCTACCGGTACGGATAATCAGCTATTTAAAATAAAATTTTACAAAATTATACTACAACGCACGCACCTCTCAAGATTCCTCCCGGCTTGGACCACAACAACAAGCAAATGACACACAGTCAACAGCAGTGAGTGAGCCAGCTGTGTCGATCGTCGATGACTATAAACCTTAAAACATCCCTTTTTTGGCTGCACTAACAACAAAACTAGCTAAAATGATTTGACACTAATTAAATAATTTAATTACAGCTACTACAGCATAGCTCAGCTACGTAGTTAAGAGCACATCATCCAAAATGTCAAAAACGTTGTTACACACACGTAAATCCTCTACAAACTATCAATCAACTATGTATCTATTAAAAAACTAGATATTATTACAATTAGAACATGGGATGATGATGATGCCATGTGTTGTCCTTGAACCCGATTTGAATATATCCACTACAATTACAACTCTATAATCCCATACATAATTTCTTATTCCAGCTACAAACTCACTTTGTTTGCTTGTTAGTCGTTTCAAGTCAGAAGAAAAGACTAAAGGAATTAATGTTTTTTATTATTTACTCGCACAATCAATCACCACATACACATCTTCTATTTTACATTTACACTTCACACCGCTCAATGAAGTGTGTATGTGTATGTAGTAGTAAGTATGTGTGCGTTGTATATACATTGTATACAAGTATGTATGCCCAGTGAGCAATTACTTGTTTTTTTACTTTAGGCTTTTGCTTTTTTAGTGGAGTGGAGGATATTGTGCCCACTGCCAACTGCTCCCATTTTTACATGGTTTGGATTTGGATGGCTAGTCTGGTCTGGTCTAGACTAAATATGGCAAAATCTTTGCTTTGCTTACTTACTTCAAGAAAAAGAGGATTCTCTCTTTCTTGTTAACAGAGTTCGTTTGGTTGGACCACTATGGGATACGTATATGGAGACTTCAAAAAAAGGCATAATGGAAACGCATTTTGGTTTGGTTGAACTTGTATATTACATATATCCATTCTCTGCTCTTCTGCCACACGCCACGGTGGTATAATATATCCTAGATCCTGATCTGACTGAAGTCGCTAGTGTTAAATGTGTTCTTATGTATGTACAAGGCATTGTATAGAATGTACTTTACTGGGTCTCCTCTTCTCCTCTCTTGTCCTCTCTGTATTTCATTAGCGCAAGGGGCAGCCAGAGCCAGGGAGCTGCAATAAAAAACAGCCACGCATATTGTTTGAGCTTCTAGCTTTTTTTGTGTATAGTATCGAGCATAAGAATGAGATTGCGACAACATGAAAAAAGGAGCAAGTGAAGTGAGAAGGATGAGTTTGGCATATGAAGCAAAGTTGCTTTGTAGCAGCAAAACTCTCGAAAAGACTAACGATAAGACTTGTGATTGTGATGCACATGACGGATGCTAAAAGTGCATAAATCTCTGTCCGACTGCGAACAATATACATATACTGTTGTTAGTCTAGCTGCCCTGGCCTGGCGTGTGTGTGACTCACTATGCCTGTAAAGTAATTTAGGTAGGTGGATATGGAAATGATACTGATATATTGCAAAAGATGGTCTTTTTTTTAGTCTACCTCCACTTTGTTGCTCCATGCATTTATTTACCTGCAATTTTTTTACGTTTATAAAAATAAAACTATACCAATATACTCGATTACAAATTCCAGTATATGTATCTATCTACACTTGCCACCATGTTGCATGTTATCCGCATATTTTGTGAATGGAGTTGGTCCGGCACGAAGGAAGACTGTGCCCTGCACTCGTTCGTACGTACCTTTACATTTGATATCATAAAAACAATTCCGACGCCAGCTTCAATCTGATATAACATAATAGACGCGTGGGTAATTATATAATCATATCGGCTTCATAATTACACATGTGAATCTGAATTAACACCATTCGCCTACTAGTGGTGCTAGAAACGAGTAGTACATGAGTCCCCCATGAGTACATGAGCTTTCTTGGATTTTTCATAATTAAGAATATTCACCAGAATCCTTGATCTTGAATGAACGTTGTATAAAGTGAAATACAAAGGGCATGGGCTTCTTTTTACAAGTAATCCTTGCACACTAACCCAAAATAAGGTATTATGCTTGACTCACTGATTCCCAAAGTAATGCACGTAATAGTGAAATAGGTTCATGTACCGTTGTTAAATAAAAACTAAAATTGATTAGCTGGCGCAGTAAAAAGATTTGTCTCAAAGTTGATTATAGGCGTGTACGTAAATAAGTTCTGCATTATGCGTACCGTTCAGTTTTTAAAAATACGCCACAATGTTGTGCATATATATTCATCTTTTTCAGCAATATTTGATGAACTTAATTCAAGGTTGTTGTGATATGATAAGACACAAGGCGTTTCATATGTCACGTCACTCACATAACCTCCCATGAGTAGATCAATTCTTATTTTTGACGTGAGCATATAATTTCTTTGAAATAGACCTTTCTCGTGTTTTGCATTCTCAAGTGCCACATCTTTAATCTATGGTTTCAGTTTAGTTCGGGGATGCAAAAATGGTTTCATATTATAAAACCAGTAAGTAATGTCATTAGAAGGAATATTATCCTGGGGAAAGCAGTTTCAGAGATTCATAGTTAGTTACCTCGACGCAACAGACGTCTACCTGCTATTACACATCATGACATGCATGTGTGGAGAAAGTAGAATGTAGACCAACTTTCTTTGTAGAGTATAAAGAGCATTGTACAGCTGCACAGGGAATTCACATATAGCCAGAGAGGCGGTGAAAGTCATCCCATCAACCCAGTCTCCGTCGGCTCAGTCGTCTACTGGACTGGTACCTGAACGCAAGGGCGGATAACTCCATCCAACTGAGCGTGAGCTAGCTTAGCTAGTTGAATTTGTTGCAACTACACTGGGTTTACAACTAATTCAATTTCATCATTTGTGCTGACACATGTCTCATTCTCAAAAGTCAAACTGTGAAATGGTGCGGACGAGGTAAAGTGAAAAGTGAAATGGACGCTAGTTCTGAAATTGCACATTTGGCAGACAACAACCAATTCACAGTGTCGGGAACAAATGCAGCAAATTGAATTGTTTGCTGTTGCTTCACAGTCAGCTTAGGTAATTCACACAAGTTGTGTATAACATGAAGAAGAGTTATTCCATACCATTCCTGATGGTGGAGGCTAGTTCCCATTCCAAGGTACGATAATATCCATTAAAATTGTTGAATCCATTAGTGTTTTTACTCAAATTCGCAAGTAACCCCAAGCCCTACTGCGAGAACGACTTCCAAGTTCCATTTGTTTGTCGAGTGAACCCTTGCATTGAAGGAAATGGTTAGGGCCATCTTCAATCTCTGTATAACGGGCGAAACGCGTTTTGATTATGAAAGATAGTGGTTTAACCGATGGAGAGAAAAATGAGAGTGGAAAAAGACGAAAAGGTTGCAATTAGAAATCGATTTCGAAGCGTGGAATTGAAATGTACAATGAAGACGTTGTTAATAAAATAATTTATTACAACGTGCCATTTACACCAAACAGGTTACATGTGGTTGTACAAGGGACAATTTAGAGTGAATCAAACTCATTCCAATGTTCCTTTGTGACACATTTCGGGTAGCCTGTTTCAATTTGTATTTGTTGTTGGGCGCTGTAATATATTTTAACCAAAATGACGTATCGAATGGCCACCTTACTTAATTGAGAAGCGCTTATTTGATTTGGGAATTTAAATGACAAATTACTCGACGTGTAACCAAATTTTACCATTGTTTTGGACTCTTCATAGCCATTTCGTTTCCATTATTTAGACACAGTAGTAGGCGTGCATTAATTCAGATTTTGAGTTTCATATTTCATCTAAAATGTAGGTATATCTAGTATGTGTCGGAATGTATCTAGTGTCCGTGTCATCATGTCTACCAATCAATTATGTTGAACGTTCAAAAAGCATTAGAAATTGTGAATATAAAAAATTCGACAAGTAAATAGATAGGAACCACTCAAAGGTACATGTTTATGTTCAGCGTACATATTCATTTAATACCGTTACCCATATATACTACAAGCGTTAGATGTCACACGTCTCATGCTTTGGCTTGTCGAAATTTGTCTATTGTCAGATTAGGTGTATTGAATTTCCCCTGTCACGATCACGATAATTATTCTACGATATCCGAAAACATCTTAAATTAAACGAGCTACGTGAGAAATACTTGATTTGTCCGTAATCTTAAGAACTAAAAATACTCGTTAGGGAATAATAATAACAATCTGTCCTGAAACTGATTTATTATTAGGCACCCACATTATTGCTGCATATTCTGCGCACACTTCAAAAAGGATGGCTCAGCTAAGGAATCATCTTATTGTCAGAAGAGAAAATAGAACGGTTTACCTCAACATCGGATGTTGTGCACAAGCACATTGATAATGACAACACCGACGTCTCCAGCATCATCAGAGATGTTCTTTCTTATCATCATTACTTTTCTAAATTCGACCAATGATTCAGTCGTCGGTCTTCTGGTGGTGATTAATTCTAAAACTGACGCAGGAAACGTGTACCAAGAAAAGTTCCATTTTATCCTCCTGTGTTTAACTGCGTAAATAGAGTATCCCTTGTTTCGCGACTTATATAGCCGAGTAAATATCAACTAAACTCCATGAAATGACATTGACCATATCCCCTACTGGGTTGGTCG
>JAANSN010002439.1:0-24116 GCA_036850665.1 Dicranocentrus wangi | reverse complement strand
CCTTATTACAAATCTCTAAAAAGTGTATATTTACAAAGCGCTTAATTTTTAAAACCCTGCTTGCTGCCTTCATTGTCTTCTTCACGGAATGATTCGTTATGCATAAAACATTAGAGTACGCGTATAATATTAACTCCCAAAAAACGGGAAAATGTTAGTGGGTTGCAGTGTGGTGCTGTGCGGTGGTGAGTGGGGATTGGTGAGGAGAGTGAGTGTTCCCCAAAAGAAGCAGAAGAAGAAAAAATTGACTCCAATATTATTACTTTTAGTGGTAAGACGAAGGGTAGTAGATGTAGCACTATAATATACTACTATACGCCTGGTAGATTGGAGCCCAGAGAAGACAAATGTGACTTTTAACACAACTTGGTGGAAGCTCATATGTTAATATTGCTTAGCTCCCTGTGAAGACGGGTGAATGATGATGCACCACGCATACATATGCATGGAAAACGTTTCCTACATGTAATATTCCCGTGTAAAAAGAAAAGGGAAAGAGATGGGGAGGAAGCCCGAAGGAGATTTTTTTTCCAATAGAGTTCCCCGGCCTCAGGACATTTTCAGTTTTAGTTTGGAGCACAAAGGCAATAATATTCAGAGAGAGAGAGAGAGCCGGAGGAAGTTGTATTCATATGAAGCATAAGTGAAAGATTCCAATGTGAAAATTTGTTTAAGATACTTAAGCACTTTGACACTACATTTGAATAATTCATGAGGACTTTGACTGACTTATTGCCCCTCTGAACATAAAATATACTGCAATGTATATTCTCTCTTACTCTCTTCTCTCCTTGTGGATAAATACTACTAAAAACAGAAAACTATATATATTTTTCCTCCGGGGGTGAGAGTAATGCAGTCTATCTGTACTACAGGTTAAAAACATGGAAAAAATAAGAGTAAATGTACTCTGGCATGATGATATTACATGGTCACTGTACACAGAATTACAATGCAATGAGGAGGAGGATGATGCAAGAGTGTATATATAAATATGTATATTATGCTATGCTATAGAGATAAATATTATGTGCTTCTTTTGTAAAGTGAAATAGTAATGCAGTTCTGCTGCTGCTGCTCCTCCTGGCTGGTGAGTGATGTGAATAAAAACCCACCACATTTTCTTTTTTTTTCTTCTCTTTTTCTACTTTTACATGTATGCAAAACGGGGAGCCAGCCGCCGAGCGGGGAGAGATGTGTTGAAAGCCAGCAATCTGTCGTAATGGAAGCCTTTATTTCGGCCCTTCAAACTTCACCTCTGTGAAGAGAAGAACTCTACTGCGGTATTTCTCCGGGAAAAAAGCCCTTTTCTGACAGAGTAAACTTGGAAAATCCTCATCGTCTAGTGAAGTTGGAGTATCATCGCTATTATCATCAGCGAACATCATCATCATCATCATCAACATCATCATTCCCATTGCGAACCTCTTCACATCCACTTTTTTTTTCTTTAAAAACTAGATTGGTCTGGTACTGGTAGTATATGTATATGGTGGTATTCCCTGCCTGGCCCGCTCCCATTTCCCTCTCCGTTTCCCCGTATTACCAGTGGTAATTCTTTATTGTGTTAGAGCTGTTTTGCAACATTATACATTGCATTGCTCAACGGAATTATACCGAGCGGGCGGATGGACGAGTTAAATGTGAGTGAGTGTATATCATTTTACACTGGGTCGCTCGCTCCATCATCCTTTCACTTTTCCTTTCACTTTGTATCCTTTAGGAGTAGGAGTGCCCATAAAGTGAATAATTATTGCCGCCAGCGAGGCAAGTGTGAACCAAAGGGATAGAGCGAGCGTACGTACACACAGACAGCTCTTTTGAATGTATATTTTATGTGCAATTTCATATTATACGGATTTTCTACTTTGCCATTATTCCTGGAATTTTCAGAAGAGTCGAGATGGTACGACGGGTATGGGGCAACAACTGACTGTGAGTGTGGGGAAAACATGAGTTTGAGAATTTTTCCAGGTTTTTTTTTATATTTACCTCGTGCAGAACCGTAAATATCAGAGTGTACATGCATTTCAAGGGTTCGGCTGGAAAGAAGTATAATATAAGGTGTCGTCAGAAAAAAATCCCTCTGGGAGCTCATTCGGTTCGGTAACATCATAATAATATCATAATATCCAGATCGTGGCAAATCTTAGGAAGGACACTCCACTCACAACTTTTTCCCTTCTTGATAGTTGCAAAAAATTGTGCAAAGTAAATTGCATAAACGAGAGAGAAAGAGGGAGAGCTCTAGTCACAAGTCACTAATGTGGAAAAAATCTACTTTTTTTCAACAGTTAATCATAATCCCGAGAAAAACCTATTTTACCCCCGTTCGTATTCCATCCAAAAAGGACGTATCCACGTATCCCTTATCTTCTTATCCTTATACGCTTTTTCACAAAAAGTCTTTTTTTTCCTTCTTGTATTAATATCTTGAAACCAGCCTGGTCCTCGTCTTGCATAATCAATTTGTAAAAAAATGCACTTTTTCCCTTAGGTATAGCTGCCAGCATTTTTCAATATTTTTGTATTTGCCTTCGTCTGATAACAAAATTAGTATTTACGTAGCAGGCTCCTCACAACAAAGTTGTGTGTGTTTAATGCATTTTTAAAATATATGTAGCATCTGTGCGCGTCTCGTAATGGAACATGACCACAAAATGAGCAATAAATAAACAACACAAAAAAATATTCTAGTGGGAAAAAAAGAAGGGAGGAGAAGAAAAAAACTCACCCAAAATATCTTTCTCGCTTTCTTCCCGTTCTCAGAAGGAACAAAAGCAAAGTTATGGAATTTCATGTTGCTTCACAATATACACTCTCACTCAACCAACCCTCACATTTTCATGCAAAACCGCAGAGCGGCAGTAAAAAAAAACTTATTTGATTCCATGCTAATGGAACCATCTTGGTTAATATACTTTAGTCGAGAAAAAAGGGGGATTCAGTGCTAGAAACAGAGGGAGAAAAAAAACTAACTACTACCATTTCCCATCCCCATCCCATAGCAAAACCGTCAAGGAGGCAGGCAAAAAAGAGGCATATTTTTATATACTTGTTGGCTTCATCCGAAACTGAGCGAGAGAGAGAGAAAGAAATCTGGGAGTTATATGTGAAAATAACAACGCGAAAGAGAGACTACGTATATGTGTGTTCCTCTCCTTTCTCTTCTTCCGAGGAGAGTTGGAGAGTTTTTGGAGAAAACTCGCAAAAGAAAAGGAAACATGTGCTGTCTCATTTACAGGAAAAAGTAAAAAAAAGAAGAAGAAGAAGAATTCTTCAGCGGCCTTTTCTTCAGTTTTTGTATATTTAGTTGAAGAAAATTAATTTTTCTCTTATCTTCTGCGCTATGTTCTTCGAGTGCAAAAAAGGGAGGGGAGACCCTTTTTGGGAGAATTTTTCGTGCGTAGATGCTGATTTGATGCTCCTTGATGTTAAAATGGAAGGGAGGGAGGAGGGAGTAAAGCAGCAGTTTAGTTTAGTGGAGAGCAGGGAGTTTAGTGTGCAAGTGAAATATATATTCAAACCAAAGTTTTTGTCCAGCATAATATCCACTTGCTCAAAACAAGCATCCCACCGTCAACTTTTATTTTTTATCTGCATCGCGATAGTAAAATAGACTCATCTTTATCTTTCCTTTCATCATCCGCCAGCAAAAATCTGTGCTTTCTCCTGGGGTGCTCTGTCGTCTCGTTAGCGAGCCTTTTGAAGGAGGAGAGAGAGGAGTACAGGAGAGGAAAAAAAAGTCGGCAACAATGAGGTTCAAAGTATTCATCAAGGAGGATCCACCATGGAACAAAATGGAACAAAGATTTGTGAATAAGCCACCCACCACCAACGACTAGGCATAAAGCGATGTATTATTTCTCTCTCAAAGCCTTGTTTTGTCGCCACAAAAGGATATGTTGCTAATAGGAAAAGTCCCTCTTTCTTGAAGAGATAATTGTGTTGGTGGAGTTGGAGTCGTTGAATGAGAATGAATGGGATTTTCCTCCTTTTGCTGTGCTGTGTGTGCTACTGCTGCTACACACACGTCAACAGCTTTTGTGCGAGTTTTTCAAGTGTCTCTTGTCCTCTCCTCAACTTTGATTTAAGTTATAGAAATAGGGAAAAATGGCTGTGTGGAGGGAGAATGAATGAATGAAATTGAGAACCATGTTCCACCTCATTGTTTTTTTTTCTTGATGGAATGGAATGTTTGAAATATGAGAAATGTGTGACGTGACGAGGCAATACGTGTGTGTGTGTGTGTGTGTAGTGTGTGTGCTTCCTCAAGTTGAGCGTAACCCATAACTTCTNGTGTGTGTGCTTCCTCAAGTTGAGCGTAACCCATAACTTCTTGCTTGTGGCTCCTTCCAGGGAAATATTGTGGTGGAGGAGGTGGGCGTCGCGGATTAAAGTAGTAGCAGCCACCACCTGCTTGCCCATATATCTATGCCCCTCAACTGTCTCTCCGTTGAAGCAAAAACATGGTTTAGTGAACAAGATATTATCTGCTGGCTCCTTCCTGGTGAAAGTGAAGTGAAGAGAGAAATATTTGGATTTTGGAGAGAAACGTTGTGATTTCCTTTGTTTCACGGATGTCATCAATGTGAGATATACCTAGACAATAATGCAGTTACAATATGTTCATCCTTTCGTGAAGCACGATTTGGTGGAGACGCCCGAGCAGGGAAGGAAGCTCCCATATACTCTAAAGATATTAAATCTGGAGGGAATTGGAAAAAAAGGAGAAAGAGATGCAGATGGAGTGTTGTACAGAGTGGGAAGAACCAGATGAAGAAGGCATGGGGAATTTTTTTTCTTGAATTAAAATGAGTCGACATTCCAGTGGCGACAGAAGAATAGAGACCAGGAACACAGATATTTAGCACGTTTTCTCATGATTTCTCCATCCTTCTCTCCACACAATTTTACCTCGTTCCTTTCCTTGTTGGTACATTGAGCCGCTCTCGAGGGACCACGGAAGCAAAGTGAATGAATAAATTAAAGTTTGTAAAAAATAAATGTATCAAAAAAGAAACGAGAAGGAAACTCTGGTGAATGCAAGAAGTATCTCCTTCACTTTTGATGGAAAAAAGCCTTGGGATTTTCATTACATTTCGGGCGAGTGTATTCATCATCATCATCATCATCGTCATACATATCCAACCCAAGGTTACTACCATTTTTGTATCAAAAATACATGTCTAATCATTTTCATTCACCAATTTTACAGGCTTGATGGCGAAATGGTAAAACTACTTTGAGATTAACACCAGTCAAGAAGACTGGATAGTGTTTTTGAAAAAAAAATGGCATATTATTTTTTAGGTACCTACTACGAACCTACGAATAAGCGAGTACACACTCTCAACGCAACGGTACACCGAAGCTGAAGCTCATCTCTACAAGTTTTTTTTTTGTTTCTTGTCCTTTGACGTAGTGCAGTGTTGATTAGCTAGTCCTTCCACACCCCGCTCGCTTTAGCCACCCTGGCAGCTATCTAATCAGGCTCTACTACTCGGCAAAAGCCCTGTCATCAAATGAACTTCTTAGAAATTGGACAGAGAAATATTATTATTATTGCTGCCAGAAAATGGTGCGTTTTTTTATCATTGCGGGATGATGAGCAAAGTCTGCCAGGCTGAATTACGTACTCCAGTCAGCTCCCCTAATGTCTCGGAGTGTAAGGAAGGACGTGAAAGGTCACAGCCAGCCAACCAGCCGAGAGCCCCACCACCGCCACCACCAACCACTTTGCTATACCTACTTCTTAATGATATTTTTCTCCTCGAATAAAAAAAAGAAAGAAGAAGAATATCTGGGACTGTCTCTAACGTAAGCTTGGATTTTAGGGGATAATAATACAAAATGCAAGAAAATGGCAGGAATATTATATGGGGGCTGAGCTCCCTATTGTTTACAACTTTAATCAGTATGATTGAAGCAGAAAAAAAGAATCCAAATTCGCCAAGTTTTTGGTTCTTCTCTCTTCTTCATTGCCTAAACTTTGCCATTGAGTTTAGAACTGCAAGGGTAGTAGTAATAGAACCGCTCTCTACGAGCCACTAAATTGGGTCAAAATTACAAAAAGAAGGGGAAAGGCAAATAAAAAGAAAAATGCCAACAAATTGTTACGTAATGCAAAAAAATTAAGCTATCAAGGGAAAGTTGAAACTTTTTTTTGCGCATTTTTTGTTTTTTAAGTTTGTTGCCCTCATGAATAAAAGCATACTTTAAAGTTCATTTACGAGCCGGATCTTGTTGCAGTTTAAGCTCGCTACAAAATAAATGCAAATGCCTGAACATGTTACTATATGTATAGATAGTACTGGTCCTTTGCGTTGAGCTTCTGTAAATGTAAATTGATATGAATTTCTTGTTGTTTTTGTCAAAGGGATACACCATATTTATAGAACATGCCAAACTATTTTGCTTGCAGTGTACTCACTAATTGCACTTTAACAAAAGGAGGTTAGAATACTTTTTTATATAAAGTGTCCTTACAGTTGTAGCAAAATGATGCATACTTGGTTGTTTGGACATGGATAAACCCGTCAAGAACTATATAGTTTCTCAACAAGCCCGCATAAAAAGTCTGCTAGCCTACTCAGCTTTAGAAAGTTTCTCCTTTTCGAGAGAAGAAAAAAACCCTCCTGCTCGCACTTCAAAGAAAAGCCCGTACCGATGACTGATGACGACGGTAGACACAATGGTACTTCCTCTGTCGCCCAACGACGACAACGACAACACACACCGAGTGACATTAATGGGGTAAAATGTGTTAGGTAAATTTTCTACACAATACCTTTTCCAAGTCAATCCATCCTAATCTAAACAAGAGCATCTTTAAATTGAGTCAAGCCTTAAGCCATCAATCAGCCCAAAAGTTTTTCCTCTCCACCTCTTGTAAGCAACTGGAGGCGGGTGGGTATATATGGCTGTGCAATCTGTATTTTGGATATTGTGTGACTTGACTGGGTGCATAAATTGTGACTTTTTTTTGTTATTAGTATTAACAAAGAAGAAAGCTTTCACGGCGGCTCTGGAGACACCCGCTCTGACTCCGACTGCCAGACAGCGGATGTTAGCTTATTTTTTTCTCAATAAAATGGATATTGAAACTGTGTACTTTAGTTTCAAGGAAAATTAAAATCCCAGGAAAACATCTCAGCATGAAATGAGCTTTAGGGCTTTTCTTCTTCCTCTTCTCTCCCGTTATCCTTTTCTCATAGCCCCGTCTCCGTCTCCCTTTCAGCTTTTGGCTCTGCCGAGCAGAGGCAAGAAGGAAACGGAGAGGGGAGCAAGCAGCAAGCAATCTTTAAAAAGAAGAAAACCCCTTTCAGCCCATTTTTTTTTCTTCTTATATGCATTACATGTGACAACTTGGAGGGAAGCCGTCTTAGCGAGTCACTTTAATTCCGTAAACTGAATTCATTCCGCGAATATGATGCATGGTGGTGGTGTGGGGTTACGTTGTTACGTCATGGTAAAATTATTATAAAACGAGTGACAGGATGGGGAAACCAGGATGGAATTTTGGTGTTCTCTCGGAGAAGCAAGGAGCAGCGAAAAAAAGAAAGAATGATGCATGCATTGGAGGATCCTCTCTCTCTCTAGTCTGGAGGATTCCTTAAGATAAGTTAATCGGATGTTGAGAATGGAGGTTTTTCGGTGAATTAAAAAACCACAAGTTTCCCGTTTCCATTTTGTGTGATGCAATCCTTCCGTGTGCGTTGTACCAATTCCCAGATTTTTTTTTACCCCCAGTTTATGCCACGCCAAGCCAACATGATGATGGCACTCCGGCTCACCTTGTACTACTCCGTTTTCCCACAAATTTCCGCCGTATTTTTAATGAAATAAAGTGGGTAAACAGGATAGCAAGTGGGGTAGAGAGACGGGGAAAACAGGATATTGTGGGAGTTGAATGAAACAAAATAAACGGCTAAAAATGGAAACATATATATTTTTTGTATCCCAACTTGCTAACCTGCCTAACACGTGACGTGGTGTGATCACCTTGCTATCTCTCCGCCTTTTGCTCAGCCACAACGAAAACAACGTATAACATCCTTTGTTTTCGCCTCCACAAAAAATAAGGTCCACAAAGGAACCACGCCGAGAGCGAGAGAGGAACAGTAGGAGTTCCGACGGGAAATGTGGCGATAAGCGTTGGTTTAAAAGTGTGAACTCCCAGCGATTGTCACTTTCCCCCAGTTGGCCACCACACCACCGAGACAACTTGATCGTCCTGTGACTACTGCGATAATATTTAAACATTAGCTATTCCTATTCCTTCATTCCTCCTCCATCCGAAAGAAATCATGTTTTTATGTGTGCACATGCATGCAGGAGTAGCAGCAGCACTCAAACTGCACTCTCTGAGATACTATTTTTCTAATGAATATTCAACCAGTTTTGTGTGCACTTTTGGGCCGTTGTATCCCATAAATTTCCATAAAACGCTCCCTCCTTCCTTATCACAACCCATGCATCATGGGCATATATATATGTATGATTAGTAACCATTTCACCACTTTTCTTTTCAACTGGGTCACTTCCTCTTCTACTTTCCTTATGAATATTCCATGCCAAATTCCACCCTCTTATTTTGTAAAAGAGAAGGTAAAAACAAAAAGTAAACATTTTGGAATTGTTTTTCAGCCGTGCGTGGTGAATTTCCTTTTGGAAGACACATCCCTCCAACTCCAACTCTACCATCCATTGTCCATGTTATCATATTACCACAGCCAAAAAGAAAGTTGGCAGGCAGTTCTTATTAGAATTAAATATAATACCTAATAAAAAATTTGTCACTTGTTCACCACCTGCATGGGGCATGCATGCCCACCACCACCACTGCTGAACCTCTCCAAAAATAATTTGTTTTCATACACCTCCAAAATCGCATTCTTACAATACCTAGCCAGTAAATATATCCCCGTGTGAACTCTGGAGGGACCACCACACAAGCTCCCTCCAACTCCTTTTTTTATCTCGTCCTCCCTTTATTCACTTTTCCCTAAAAAACAAAAAAAAAAAGTTGGCTACACTCCGAAAATTCCATTGCATCCAAAACTTTTCCCCTATACGTTTCTGGTGAAACACATAAATATTGCAAAAAAGTGCTGGCCCTCTGGAAACAGGCGTAGAGGAGAAAACTGGTGTGCTGGTCGTCGTGTCCGTCTGCAAGTGCCCCATGAAAAGCAAGCATAATATGTATACCTACTCGCCCTGGTTATATTATTGCCTCATGCTAAACTCCTTTTTTCAAGCCAGCCCTAATGTGTATCCTGTAGTTTTCGGCGACAAATAAACAAAGGCTGACAGATGGGTGAAGAGGAGTCCCATTAATTCCTAAAAACCCTCGGCTCTGCTCTTCTTTTCTCTCTCTCTCTCTCCCTCAGCTTATATTGTTCTCGTCATGATTTTGTCATCCTATTCCCCCGGAAAATGAAACATTCTCCTTTCCCCCATGCACATGATGATGCAAAATAAAAAGTATGCAGACTTTTGAGCCAGAGATTTAACACAGAGGGTTTTGAGATTTAAAGGCTACACCATATCATTAGCATATCATTGGGAGCGCGCGAGTGGCCCACGTGCAACATAATTCTCATCATCTCGTCTCATCCTGCATTTCCCCATTAACCTTGGGAAATGGGAAACTTGGAGGAAACTTCTTTGTTCCCTTTTCACAGAGAACCAAACCAAGCCAGCCAGCAGTTTTAGAGGAGACAATGATGTTGGTAGTGATAATCATGATGATGGTTGTGTGAAATGATGGAAAACATGAGGAAACAGAGAGAGAGGAGAATAGTTTTTGGCTGTTTTAATGTCCTCTCTCCTCTCGTCGAATTCACTTTTCATTTGGAGAAGTTAAATGAGTGTAGTTTAGTTTGTTGCTTTTCATAAAGTTTGGAATGGCCCATTCCCGCGGGTAAACAATAGGGAAAATGAAGAATGCACTTTCCTTTTTTCGATGCATCATAAAGTGATGATGATGGTGATGATGACTATGAATGCGAGCAGGGAACAATAAGGTAGTGCTGCGTTGAGAGGTAGAGGGCAAACGACGGTATTAATTACGGTGATGATTTACGCGAAACTCGGAGAGCTGGAATTAATATTAATGCAGGTAGGCTGGCGCCGCCATCATCATCGTCATCATCAACTTCCTCCTTTTCACATGGTAATATGATGGAGTGAATGGATTTTGTTGGCTGCACAAAATGATGATGACGGTGCGGTGCGTTGTGGTATTATATGGTGGGTTGAATGGAAGGGATGCAAGAGAAAAGATGCAGTAGCATTATTTTGGTTGGTTTTCAGATTGAAAGTGGTCTCTACTCTACTGCATACATACTATCATTCTTTCTACTCTCCGTTCTCTGTATGCCTTTTCTCCCGTTTGTTGGGGAATAATAGAGAGAGCAGAGAAATCATTTGAATGGAATAAGGGATGCATGGAAAAGATGCAGTAGCATTATTTTGGTTGGTTTTCAGATTGAAAGTGGTCTCCACTACTCTACTACATATACATACTATCATTCTTTCTACTCTCCGTTCTCTGTATGCCTTTTCTCCCGTTTGTTGGGGAATAATAGAGAGAGCAGAGAAATCACTCGCGAACCTTCGATACGAAATAATATACGCTGATGAAGTGCCATCATTAATTAATTACTTTACACACAGCTCTTCTCTGTTTTTCAGGTATGTATTAGCCAAGAAATATGAGCGACGGGGAATGGCAAGCTATTGAAATCAAACAAAAGGGCTTTTAATGAGAAGTCAACCAAGTGGGTCACAAATGAATTACTCACGGTGTGTAACTATACTTACTACTTACTTACTACCATCCACATCCACCCACCACCACCGTGGTGGCAATACTGCTACGGAGGGAACCGTGCGTGTTTTGTGTTTTGTTTGTTCCTTAGATTATGTACTATGCAATGCATGAGCGCATCCGTTATATGTAACACTTGCCGTTTTAAGTCAGTAAAATAGGATTAGGGAGAAATGAGAAATAAGTCACCTTTGTTTACGACCCCATTGTGGAGTTGTTGATAAAACCGGAAGTATATGAACACCAAGGTTTTACGAGGGACTCATAATACTCATCATATCATATCGTGGAATTTAAATGGATGGACTGATTTCGAAGTGACATGCTGTCTTTTTTACACTTTTTTATGCTAATCCTACAGGATAATACTCTTAAATAATAATAAATTCAAAGGATGACGTCATTATGTGAAGTGAGCAACTCCAGCTTTATGTATAGTAAAAAAAATCACAATTTTCCTTTCATCCCCGTCGGCAAATGATAAGAATGAGTCCAAGTGAAAACAATTCCGCACCGTTTCCCCCTCAGTGCACACTTAATAATACTTATTAGCCAGGAAAGAACATAATGGCGGAGACAGAAACAGTAGTTTTATGTACACAGAGAGCGGAGGGAGCGGAAGCTTAAAAAGTTATCACAAAGAAAAGTTACTTTGCGAAAAGCTTATAATTGTAGAGACATTGCCCCTTGGAGATTTTTTCAAGTACGAAATAAAAAAAAAGTGTGAGAGGAACAGTTAGAGTTGGAGTTTTTTTCTTCTCTCTCTCTCTCTCTCTTTCTTTTCTCTGTACAGACTACAGAGTAGAAAGTTTGGGTAGGTACATGATCTGCTCATCTGCTCGCTCCTCTTCCGTCCGCCGCATGGGAAAGAGTACAAGTGGAAAAATAACAGAAGATAAGTAGTTTCTTACTTCCACTTTTCTAAAAGGCAAGTTCATATTTGTCCATTGAGTGAGCACAAAGGGCATCACCAGAGGAGAAAAGACGAACAAGAGGAAAGTCAAGAAAGAGAAAGGCATTTCAGAGCCCCCAAAAAAGAACTCTCTCTCTCGCTCTTCTTATATATTATCTTTCTTCTTCCCTCAAAGTGTCTCCAGTTAAAAGCGCGGACTACAAGGGAATATTATGATGGTGATGCAGTGTAATTACACCTTACGATCATTAGATACTGGTCGCGAACTGACAGTGCTCACTCCCACTCGAAAAAGTGGAGGAAAGGCCCCCAGCAGTATTTACCCACTGCCTGCCTCCCTGCCTACCTCGCCTCCCTATATAACCTGATCCTATATGACTCTCTCCAGAGAGGAGTATGTATCCTCCTCCGCCGGAATATAAAAAATATATATACATTCTTAAAATGTCCACCTCAGAATGTCTTTTTTAGCCAAGTAGTGGTGGTGTGGTTGGGGTACTATAGCTCTCCATGAGTGAAGGAACTGCCCCCTCCTCTCGCTCTGTTTACAAAAGCTTGTCTCATTTTCTTATAAACTCCCAAAATTAACCTTATATACAATCTAGTCTTATGCTGGAGGAGGTGAGATACCCAACTTTCATATTTTTTTTTCAGGACAAACTTTTCTGTATATTTTTACTCTTGGCTGTAGCAAAACCAACTATTGTCATATTATTAGACTTTTTTCTCCTACTTTTTCCCTTGCACACTTCACAGCTCCGATGATAACAATGACAATGACATTAATGATGTTGGTGGCTATGTAAAAGGATATAATGTGACTCTCTGTACCGGGGGCAGTCCTTGTCCAAAAAAGTTGGTAGTAGTTGGTAGGATAGTTGGTATATATATATGGGCTTAAGTATAATATGGGTGTTTTACGCAATGACTGACAAAAAGAGGAAATGCTGCCACTTACGTCTTGTACGTTTTTTTTGTGTGTGCGGGCTTTTCCCAAGAGTGAAATCCTTTTTTGGCTTTTGTGGACTTGTTTGTGGTAAATATATCGAAGTTTTGTTGTCCGCTCCTGTTCCCCGTCCGGCTCAGTCAACTGTGACTTTAAATGATAAATAGTCTCAAATCCTTTAGGCATTAAATGAGGGGGAGGGTAATGCCAAGGAATTTTATGCAGGCGGACTGCTGCTGCTGCTTTTTAGCACTATATATATTATAATAGTAGAGAAAAACTGGAGAAAATAAAAACTTGTTTTTCTTGGAGGCTCCACACTATCCACACGTTTTTGTGGTGGGACGAGGAGAGCTCTATAAGTTGAGTTGTGCAAAGTCTGGGGATGGTATTTTTACTCACATCCGCCGTCCCTCTTTCCACCACCACCAGCACTCCACTGCTGCACTCCTCTAATGTATATCTTTTTCGTTCTGAATGATTTATTAGCAGTTAAGCTGGCTACATTTCCGAGCTTTGTGTAGCTGTGCAATATTTTGGGTGGACGGGGACAATGATGCCGGGCCTATTACTGCACTGGTCACTTGGTAGGCTGGGGCTTTGGAATAAATCACCTCGGCTCCACTGACCACCACCACTTTTACTCCTCCACAGAAAGTGTTTTGAATAGATTTTTTTTTACAAAAACTTAATTTTCAGTTTCACCATTTCACAACTCAATTTATAACTGTTTCCATCTTGTCCAACAACTTTCCACTTTAAGTCTGACTTTTGAATGCTCCCCTCATACAACCATATTATCTCCGCTTTATCAATGTCAACTGTCTCACTTTCAAGGATTCAAAGCTAATACCATGGAACGAATTTTTTTATTTTTTATTTTTTGCTTTCACCGAAGAAAGTAGTATATTATGCAACGAGTATTTACAACACAATTATTTTAAACAGAGTGTGGATGATATTTTGGATTGGATAAATAGGTTATTTCGCAATCTCTAGTACTTTTTCTTGGAGAAGCAAGAAGAACCCCCGAATATATAAGTCCCATTCCCGGTATTATTCCTGCCTCCACACACAGTCTTCCAGCCGGAGTGGTGATGCTGAAGGTTTGCCGTGAACTGGCACGCTGCGAGGGAAGCACCGAGCTATATTATGCTATCCCTCCAATCTCATCTCGCTTATCTGTCTCCTTCCCGTTTCCCGTATTGCCCACCATTCCCCATTTTCGACCAACTTTCAACTTCACTCGTTCGTTCAGAGCAGACAAAAAAAAAACGCACACACAAACTTGCTCTCTCTCTCTGTCTTTTTTACCCCAATATGAGAGTTAGGGGAAAAGGCCTGTTTAAGTAACAGCGACAGCTGCCCTACACCACAAAAGCTAAAAGGAAGAGTGGAACTGTGAGGAAAATGCCCGGTTCCCGTTCCCGGTTTTTCTTCTATACTTCTATACACATTTTTTAAGCACTCCTATTTTATCTTATGCATCGGCTTTAGCCCCTGCTGTAAACCAAGAAGTAAATGGTTTTATTTTTTTTTCTCTTTGAAAAACTACGCTAATATTATGGACTTTTACCGTTAGTTCTGGAAGGAGGAGGAGGACAGAGGCAACGTCTCGTCGACAGTGTAGTAGCACGGTCAAAAGCTATATGATGATGATGATGGTGGTGTGTGTGTGTGTGTGGTGCTGAGCTGAAGTCTGAAAAGAAAGTGTTAGTTTTCTTTCAATGCAGCAGCATCAGGGAATGAAGAGTTAGGGAGAGAATCGATCGGAATTCGCGTATTCTCTCTGACACAAAAGCACCAGAAGCAAACTTTCCTGTTTAGTAGCCACAGCCATAACACACGTTTTTTCTCCTCCGTGTGATTCCTCCTCGCTGCTCTAGTGTGTCGTATACAAGGGAAAACAAGAATGCATACATATCTTATCATATGTGTTTACCCACCTCTAAAAACTCCAAAACTAGCAGTTTTTACTCTCTTCTTCTTTCCCTCTCTCTCGCTAAGATACACACCTAACTAGTGAAAATCTGGTGTAGGTTTTGAGGATAAGCCTGTCCATAATAGCTCCAAGTTTTGTGATAGGGTTAGGTTAGGACTTGAAGAGAGGAGAGGACAGTGGAGGAGAAGGATATGTGGGGAAATCTGACCGAAAAATTTTGCAGACCTCTCTTCTGTAAACATGAGTACTCACATCATGGTAATACGAGCAGTACATGAACATAAGGGGACATAAGCTGACAGGAGCTAAAGGGATTTCGGAAAGGTATGGTTGGGTCGAGGAACTCCAATGAAAAATGGTATAACTACTTACACATACGCATCAAGTCATTTTCCAGGCACGTTTATTATCCCCGGAACAGCCGACATGTCTATTTGTAAGGAGATACGCCTTTGGCATTTGTAACATGTTGTAGTTTTTTTTGTTGGAAAATTGGACATCACACAGGAGCACTCAGACAGAGAGTATTTTCACCACCTTCTCCCAACCCAACGCTTTTTTTCTCTCTCTCTCTCTTGCAGTACTGTATGTGGAGATTTTTTTTTGGAAATTGAACTTGGCCGTAAACGAACCCATCTTTATGGGCATAACGAGGTTAACTTTGATGGTGAAAATATATATTTCCTTGAGAGAAACAGTGAATGAGTGGTGAGGGGTACGTGAGGGCAGTGTAAAACACCCCTCTTCTGCCTATGCATATCGGCGGTGGTGGCGGCGGCGGTGGTTATAGAATGACGAACTGTCGCAATGCACTTACTTTCTCTCGAAAGCAAAGTTTTTCCAGGGCAAATTAAACTCTTTTCTCTCAGCTGGTGCACAACAGGAGTGTGTGGTAGAGAGTTGTGAAGTGAAGACAGAGGCTGAGATGACGGTTGGTTGGGAACATGAGAGTGATACTTTATAGTTTTGTTTGGCATAAAGTTCACAAGGAGCACCAGGCTTTTACGGCAACTGTTACATGGCAAATCTAAGTTTTATATCAGTTGTAAAAAAGCAAATAAGTAGAAACGATCCCATGATATGATACATATCCCGGGATAAATATTATTGGAACGTATTTCTTCCCTGTTATCAGTCCCTTTTATCAAGAGACCAGAAAAAAATATCCAGCCAGGCTACATAATATTCATAGAAAAGTGGTTTTTTGGGTAGAAACTGGCTAGCAAAAAAAATGCCCTCAAGTAAAAGCAGTTGTTTTGTGACATGTTTACATCTGATAGACAGCCGTGTTGAATGCCGAACAAGTTGATGTTGAAAGCTGGAAAATAAACAGGATTGAATTTTTTGGGGGCTATGCAGCTCTGCTGCTGGTAGAAAGACCCAAAAAGCAAAAAAAATAGTGAAACGAGGGAAATGACTGGAGTATGTCAAATGACTTTTCCACATACTTTCATGCAGGGGCAGACATGCTACAAGGGAATATATCGTATATCGTATCGTAAAAAATAAAATCCGTTACTCAACGTTCCAAATACCGTAGGGTATTTTTTGCTAATAGATGCTAACCACGAAATGTTTGCCGTAAAACATGGCTTTGAGACTAAACGAGGAACGGCGGGCGTATTGGTTTGGTGGCGTGTTATAGTCCATGTTTTCTTGTAAATTAATTGAAAAAGTATGGCGAGGCTTATTAAAAAGTGAATATTGTTCGAAAAAGGGCTTACGGCATTACTCTACATTTTAATGGGGCCTAATAAATATTACACGGCTCTAGGGCTCCTGTTTTGTTTGGATAATCAAAGACTTACGTGCTTTGAAATATTTATGGAGCAGCTATAGCTAGCATGAAGCATGTCATGGAAAAGAGTAAATGAATGCCGGTGTGTGTGCGCCCGGGAGGGTTATTGAGAAGTGGAACAAAGAGAGGAGAATGGGAGGTGCACAAAGAGTGGAGTATGAGTATGGTTTTGCATAATTTTTTGTTGAAAGATCAAAAATGTGCGGAAAAACATTGTGAAAAGGGAAATTGGATGAAAACTTTTTGGGAATAACAATAGTTGAATTGACTTTGGAGTTGTGCTTGTGTTATGCAACTTGCATGAGTTTTGCGAGAATTCCACATTATATCACGTATTACGATTATCAAATAATTGTTAGTTAAGACGTCGTTAATTATGAACCTAAAGTAGCGGGTTACAACTATACTGATAGGTAATTTAAGCTTCGAGTGAATGATGCAAGTTGTAAGAAAACACATATTCGTAAGAGAAAGGTTGAAAACGCTATCAGTTTCCACTAATTGTAAGATAGAGTTCGGTCGGACGGAATAATACACAGTTAGAAAAGAGTTTATTTGGAAAACAGAAACTCTACTTCGGACACTGACTAACACCTTTTGACTTAATGAAGACCGGAGGTCCTTTTATGCCAATCGATTTGCTGCATGAATGATGTAAAATACCAAGTAGGTAAGTACAATTTTTACAAGTTCATTTTGGATAACAGTAACTAATAAGTTCAAATCAGGGCATGCAAATATCCCTTAAATTGTGAGTTCACCCGTCGTTTATTATAAGGCTAACGCATGCCTGCGTGCTTCAAGGAGGATAGATTTGTCGTTCCATTGCATTCGTGTCAATAGTAAGACGTATGCTTTCTCAGAAGAATTTGTTACTCAGGCCATTCCAATAATCCAACAGAAAAACAGAAAAGGAAAGAATTTTTGCAAAAAAAAGTACCTACATTTGACTGCATGATTTTTTACCACCATTTTCTACAAGGATTGATGTGTTTTGACGGTTCTTCCAGGTCAACCCTTTTCAGAGGTTTGGTGCGGGGCATAAATAAGGAAAATGGTAAACGATGTGAGACACCAAAAATATAGGTATCTCAGAGAGGCTTGACAATCCGCACAGGAAGCCGTCACTATGTACTTATATTATAATAGACAGATGCAACGCAAAAAGTTTGTACTTTTTTCCCCCAAGTACGGTCCCCTTCCACACATTTGTCGTAAGGTATACTCCAAACCAGACATTTATCAGTGTCATTCTAACCATTAATTTGTCAATCTTTACATTCTGTCTGGTGCAAAAACCTGGCGTTCGGATCCTTCGATTTTTATCAAACACCACACACGGCACTCCCACTCCCAACATCACACGTGTGCCCCCGTTCTGCATAAGCGCAAAAACTTGTTGTACGCAAACAACGCAAAGTTTTCAATAATTCCCAGGTTGCGCGGGTGCGACACGACTAAAAAAAACTTCAACCCGAACCCTGTTTCCAAAGGTCAATTAGACATGACCCGAAAGTTTCCTAGAATATCCTAAGGTTTTTTTTTAAATTAAAGCCTTTCCCAGTTTGTGAGCTGCTTTATTCCAAAGAAAAAACAAGATTTATCGCGTCAACTGAATTTAAATTGTCATCCGTCAAACTTTTTGGGAACAACAAGTGACGCTCAAAACTCCCAACTCAAGCAAGACACGAGCCCATCTGGCGCATTTGGAAGCAGTGAGCATCAAAAAGTCTATGCTAATAATTTGATTGATCGTTGGGTCCATCCGGGAACGCAATGTCAGTAAATTTTTATCACAGGCTACAGTCAAATCACAGAGAATGGAAATGTTCCACCAAATGTATTATTAATACCTCCGCTTAACCATACGGATGCGTTATGTCATCCAATCTATCCAAGTGCTATCTCAGTGCGTAAGGAAAATAGAAGGGGTAGGTCGGCGGACTTGTGTCATGTGTGTGACTCCAATCCAAAATACTATTATGTAAACAGAAACATGGAGGGATTGACAAAAAAAAATTAAACTATTCTCACATTTCATCGTGCTGAACCAGAACTCGACTCCTTGGCAAAGTACAGATATTATTCGGGAAGGTTGTTGAAAATAGTTTTGGGAATACAGACTTCATCATAATAACACACCCAGAGCTCCATAACGTGTGCAGTTTTGATTCAGCCTGAATGTTGGATAATACTTTGAGACAAGTCTTCTTCAGCCAACCGAACCGAGAGATCAGGAAGTATAAAAGTACGTGTGGAAATTGGAAGCTTTATTATTGTGTGTATTACTGTGTGTACATACACCACGATCGGTGTGCATTTCCAGAGATTTTCAGTCTGGGAATATTCGCAATCATAATAAATAACCGTGCCGCTGTGACATCCGACAAAATCCAATTTGATTAATGATTTAGTCAAGATTTTTGTGAGGAAAAGGAGTCAGTCGTCGACGTCGTCTCCCTCTCTGAATATATCTGTTTGGATGGGGAAGGTGGTGGCTGGATACCAGACGGTGCATTAAATCTTCCGAATGCAAAAATCACCCGTCATTCCTCTGGATCTCTGGGAGTGCCAGTCAATTCAGACTTTTCCTCCATTTCCCCAATTATTAATAGTCCTAAACACCGCGTTTTGGCCGACTCCTTTGAAGAAAAGTGTTTTGGAGCTGAGAGAGAGAGAGAGTGGGACAGAGCTTTTGTAACACGAACCTACCTATGGAAATTGCGGGCGTGTAGCTCAAAAGTAGGTTTCTCATTAGGAGTGCGGAAATGGAGGAAAAATGAAAATGGTACTCTGGAATGCGAATGGTCGTGAGTACTTATTCCAACTGGTAATTAGCCTTCTCCTTGAAAACTCATAAGCACTTACATAATTGGCTTTAGTGCTTGAGAAGACGAGTGAAAGCGTGTAAATAGCCGGTGAAATGGGATTAATATGTATAATATTTTATCCCCTTTTTTGTTATACCCACTAAAAAATTATGACTGCATTCATCAATTCACCTGAGCAGCCTTTTCCCTTTCTCGCACCCTTTAGCTCGACTTACACAAAGAAAAATGAGCGTAATTGGTGGAGTAATCATCTTAAAAGGTTTTAACAACTTTTTCGGGAATTTTCTAAAATTTTCGTTGGCCAGAGTCTTTTCTACTATACTAATTCGCACCACCGAACAAA
This sequence comes from Dicranocentrus wangi, assembly GCA_036850665.1. Lineage (NCBI taxonomy): Eukaryota > Metazoa > Arthropoda > Collembola > Entomobryomorpha > Entomobryidae > Dicranocentrus > Dicranocentrus wangi. The sequence goes on along the minus strand of JAANSN010002439.1, from coordinate 4,509 downwards.
CCTATTATACGACGTATGATACAGATGACGAAATTTTTTTTAGTACGGACTGTAAACCTGGCAAATACACTAATGTAGCCGTAAATTCACCGAAACTCTTGTTGCAACCCGATACACAAGTTTTTTTGTACCTCCATGTAAAAACGCTAATGGAAGGTAGGTGTAGTCCCCAATGCAGTCGGTAACGTTTTTTCGGTATGAAACTACAGTAAATATTGCGGTCTCGCTTTTACGAGGTGACAGTGGTCAAGGTCAAGACCAACTTGTTAGTTTTCCCTTAAACCAAGTAGCTACCACACCACCGAAGGAAACTTGTAACTAATCCTAAAACTTTAGGATTTAGAGTAGCCCAGAATTTGTCAAAGTTTTTGGCGACTACTGGTGAACTGTAATAGGCTTTTTGTTTCACCCAGAACGCAGACACTGGCTAAATACTAAAATAATTCCCTTGTAGATATCAGTGCGGGCCACACTTGGATGACGCATTGAGCGGCCAGCAGTTGGCCATTTTTTCTTCCAGTTGAGTTTAACAAAATGCTACTCATTTTCAATCCTTGTAGCAGGTGGACACAGCATGTCCATCCAGTCATTGAAGCAAATGAGAGTTTTTTCTCCTGGTGGGATGGGGGAAGCTGTTTGTTTTCAGCTCCCGAAAAGGACTGACATTGTCATCAATTTTCGGGGAGAACGAGTAGCAGCAGGAATCGAGCCAACAGCTTTGATGAGCTTCAAGCTTGAAATGGTTGTTGTTTGCAATTGTGAATCACGATTTGCAGCTGTTCCTACTCCTGTTGTTGTTTTTTCGAATTTCCACAAAATTTCACCAAGACAGAGGCAATGAGCCTCGGAGAAGAAGAAGAAGAAGTAGAGGAAGAAACACCGTGATTTAGATTAATCCGAGAAAAACTAGCAAGACGAGACTGGAGTCTCTGCTCCTGCTGCCTGGTTTAGTGTTTAGTGGAAGCACAAAGATATTTAACGAGGAAAACGTTCCTATTTTCTTGGTGTTGTGTTGCACACACTCCATATAATTCCGTGAGTGGTGTAGTTCTTTTTGTCTTGCTCCCAAAAAAGTAGCTGAAAAAAAACTTCACCCGTCTTAATTCCGCCTTTCTTCTCTTGTTTTTCTTAAAACTTACTCGGAAGGATTACATTTCAGTTGGCAGCGAAAAGGGGAAAATGGTAGTGACGACTTTCGAGATTTTCATTAGACGCGTGTGTGTGTTTCCCTCTAAACAAGGCGCCCCTCTCTCTATACCTTCCTCTCCAATGAAATTAAACGAGCTCTCTTGTTATTCATTTTGTTTTTGAGCACCGTGTGTGTGTTGACATTTTGACAGGCCTGAGAGCCAAAAAGTTTTACGGGAAAATGGAAAATGGCTAAGAGGTTTTTGATTTCAATCCAGCTTAGGAAAAACACTTGCCAGCTTACAAAGCAAGCACACATGGGATATGGGATGGTGGGTGGGGAGGGGGCAAGGCAAGGGTGGCTTTGCTTTTGAAATGTGGGATGAAATGCTCAAGAAGAGAAGAAACCGGCTCAAGATAACTCCAGCCATTTTACACTGATGAAATCCTGATGAATTAAAGTTGTTTTGTTTATTGTCTTCGCTCGGGTGGTATTTTTCGAAGGTATAAGAAAACGGAATGGAATTCCGAGGTGGACACAATGTCAATGTCTTGAGTCCCCCGAAATCAACATTGAGTGCAATATATTTTATTCCGAAAAAAAATCCATGAGTATTTTTGTAAGTTGAAGGATGTAATTTATGAGCTGAAGCTATATATTATTATCCTTCGACTATCGACATTGCGGGACTGACCTACATCCTGACAGTACTTTGCCAGCCCCCGGATGAGCCGTAGTGACAGGTAACAGCTGCAGTAAAAAATATTTTTAACGCCCAATCAACCTCGAATTATTGCCAATTGCGCTCACTTTATTATGTGATACGACGAGTTCCTCCAGAGTAATCTTGTGTTGGCAGGTGATTAACTGGCTGACTGGGCTTCTCTCTGTCCGTATATATGTCCTCATACTTTAAAAGGTAGTGTCAAAATAAGGTGGGAATAACATGCGGACAAGTTAGCCTCGCTACCAGACTACCAGATTGACTGTTCCCAAACGTGATATAAAAATCCGGATTTTTTCCGTTTCGTTTTCGCGAGCTTGTGCTCACATTTTTTCTCTCTCGTGTAGTCCGTTTCATTTCTCACAGACAGAGTGAAAGTCTTTTGAGAAAGGTGGCATTAAGTTAAGATTTATGTATTCCATCCATTTCTCAAGAGGTTCTCTCATATTTTTCTTGTCTTTTGGGTGATGTATATTTATATATGTTATGTGTGTCTATGAAAAACCATGCGAGTTCATTGTCTCGTCTTTTGGCGATGAAAGGGATGCGTAGGATTGCATTTATTTATTTATTTTTTGCTTTTTTTCACATTTATGCGTCGTCGAGTCGAGCATCTGGTTGGCTCTGATTTGAATTTGGGAACGTCAGCCTGTTTTTATTTTGAATTTAAAATCCTGACAGCCCTTTTTATTGCTTTTTGTTATACCCTCGTAATTTCAGAAACTGCTGCCTTGTTTCATGCGTCATACACTCGATTTAGTTTTTACGTCAACATATATGATGCAACTGCAACTGGTTAAATAACCAACCATCATCCCCGCTCATTTCTCGTTTGTGTTTCCTCTCCCGAAAAAAGGGAAGCCGGAAACCACTCCTTTCAGGGGGTAAACATGAGCCTGGCACTCTTCACGCTAATCTTGGGTAGACATAAGCATCCAAACCACAAACTCCCTATTCCAAGAAACCGGAAGTTTCCACACAACAAATTCTCAGCCTTGCGTTACTCAATCTCCACAGAAAAAGAAGGAAAATACACACCTAGAATAGAATTTACGACAGGCAAAGTCAATACATTATTATGTCGCAAATTGTTTGGCCGCATTTGTTCAACAATAAAATTTCCCCAGTCACCATTGGACAGGGTGAAGCGTGTAACTTGAGGCGTTTTCTCCGAAAAAAGAGCTCGCGGAAGCTAGTAATCTTGGAGGCCATGACAAATTGCTCAGTTTGAGGGCAAAAGCTTGACTCTTATATAGGGTGATAGGTTTGAGGAAAAAATGATTGAGACATACGTTTCCCTTCAGTAGTAGTATCCCACCATATAGCGTAGCCTCTCCACTTTCCCTACTATGAGCCTCAACCAGCAATAGTTACTTATGTCTCCATCCGCCTGGATGGAAGAAAATGGTAGCAACAGCATACAATTTTCTTCCGACATGAAGTGTTTCATCTTCCGAAGTACCGCTATCCCAAAGCAATTTGCAGCATTCCATCGTCGTCGTCGTCTCCTTTGCTCTGTATACTTCACGAAATCATGCAGCATGCACAGAGGAGGAGGAGAGTCCATGGTTCTTCAGCCTTTTTTCTCCATTTTTTTGAGAGAAGGATATACCCTGGAACTGTTTCCTGCTTGGGATGGTATATGGCGTAGGTAAAAAAGGAGGAAAAAGAATGGCATGTGCTATGATGCTGGCAGCTAGCAGAAGGAACAACTAAGGCGCTAGTCTAAATAAATCTTGTTCAAAAACATATAAATTGCTTAACTTGTCTCAAGGCAATTTTTTTCTCTTCTATCCAGATCCTCGTCCGGATGGTCACCCACCCGCTATGGGAGCTACACACTTTTTCCCACATGGACGTTTTCTCCGGGAAATCCGAGTGGGACTTTCTCCAGAGTCCAGAGTGAGGCGGAAAATCCAGTGCAAAAATATTCACCGCAATTTGAAACACATCACGAAACAATTTATTTCAAAAGTGAAACTAAGTCGAGACTAGGAAAAACCTGGAGTGTGTATTTTTAGGTGATTAATTATGAGAAATTTGGTATTTATGTTGTACGGGGAAAATTTTCAAGGAAGCGTGTCTTTCTCCAGAATCACGTTTAATTCTAAAAATAGGAGACCGCACCATGTTTAGTTTTAATCAAACAACACAAAATTTACGCTTTCTACCGAGTTCACAACGCGGTGCGCGGAAGGTTGTACACAAGGGAGGGAGGAATTTGTATTCTGGAGGAGGGGAAGTATAAGTCGGTGATCCACCTCGCAAAAAGTAACTGACCGATTCGTGACTCGTCAAGGACTTGTTTTTTTTTCTTCTTTTTTCAAACTTATGTGAAAAAAGGAGGAGAAAGTGGTAAGGTTGTAAAAGGTAGAGAGATATTTTATGTCATAATATAAATATGTACTCCATAGCCGGAACCTACCTGGTCAAACCCTTTCTGATCTGCTTTCACCACTAGTCACACATAATGGAAACCTGAGGTGCTTCCCAAAGCCTTGCCCGCTCAACAGTATACTTACTCCTATTTTCTTCAACACAAAAGGACATTTCAGAAGGATAAAAGGAGAGAAAAAACATGGGGAAAATCTTCAGAAAATGTATCTGTCGGGGTTTTTCTATCTATTCGGCTTGTTTCTTGGTTGTTTGGTTGAAA
>JAANSN010002438.1:0-24124 GCA_036850665.1 Dicranocentrus wangi | reverse complement strand
CTAAAACTGGCAAACTGTGTATTCCGAATTGGAATAGATGCAGTGGGCTCCTGTGTTGCAGCTGACACCGTAATTGAAAACTTTATTGCAGTTTTCAATTACGGCAATTCGGACCAAACATGCCCGACACAGGAGGTAGCCAGCTTCCCGTTCCCATCCAGCAGGAGGCAAACTGGTAAGTAGTAGTAGTAATAATAATAATAATATAATAATAATAATATAATAATAATATAATAATAATAATAACAATGTTTTTTTTTGTTTCAGAATCAGGGGGCAGTACCTCCGTAGTTGGAATTATTCTGGCTACGGTGGTACTGTCAGTTATAGTTGGAGTTGGGTGGTGCTGCCGGAGTCGCCGAGCCCGTCATCGGACTTACAGGGTCCTCCGCCGTGCTCGGAGGACCATCTCCCGTGCCCGAGAGGAGGAGGATCCCGCCGCCCAAAGAATCCGCTTTGTGCGGAACATGGAGAGAGCAGGGCTGGTGGAGGAGCGGGCTCTTGACCTGGAGGATGTGGTGCCGGGCATGGGTGGTTTGGCTGCGTTGGCAGTGGGGGACGAGGAGGAGGAGGGGATGATAGTGTGGCAGGTTGGTGGTGGTGGTGGTGGTGATTCGGAAAGGAATGAGGCTGATGATGATAATGGTGATGATGGGGAACGACGGGGTCCGGAGGAGGTGGATCAGGATGCTGGTGATGATGAGGTTGCTGCTGGTGGTGTTGTGGAGGAGCTGGAGGCTGGGGATGCTGAGGTTGGTGCTGCTGCTGTGGATCAGCTGGAGGCTGAGGTGGTTGGTGCTGCTGCTGTGGATCAGCTGGAGGCTGAGGTGGTTGGTGCTGCTGCTGTGGATCAGCTGGAGGCTGAGGTGGTTGGTGCTGCTGGAGCCGACGTGCTGGATGGGGTGGTCGTGGAGGACGAGGTGTACCTCGACGCGGAGGGGTAAGTTCCAGCCCAGCCAAATAATTTCAACGGTTTTAGACACTACTTACTATTAGGAATTCATACCACATCATCAAATCAAATTTTTATTTTTAGAGATGAAGAGGGAGCGGGCAACGTCGTTATCGACGTTGAACAGCCGTGGGCTGGGTTCGAGGAGGAGTTGGAGGAAACGGTGGTGGTCCTGCTGGACGAGGTGGCAGGTAGGGCTACCTTTAACTCTGCTGCATCTAAATGGAATGCCTAAATTTTGAATTTGTTCTTTTAGACATTCCAAGTAGATGCAGCCAGAGGACACGAAGGGAGCTAGACCGTCTCCAAATTGACGACTGGCGCAAGCCACGGAAGAGGAAGTAGCCCTTTTTTTGTAAATGAGCCCAGCAGGGCTACGAATATTTAAAATTAAAAAAAATATATATATTTTGGAATGAGTTTTTGCTCTTTAGTAAAAAAATCTGAAGAAAACTAAAGTTTATTTTTTTTAAAATATCATCATCATCATCGAGTCAGTGACGACGTCACTGTGACGTAAAACTAATTATGCAGGCCTACCATTACTTCTACATACTACTTCAGCCATTTCCAAAAACTACATAATCATTTGTTATGCTGCTATCAATGTTTCTTCACTCCGCCTATAAATTGAGTCATATTTTGCTTGGCTCAGCACCAGTCCGCCTGCCAAACCACGACTGACCAAACTCAATGCAAAATCAAAAATTCCCTTACTTTCAAAAATAAATTTATATATGTAGGTATTATATATAATTTTTTTTCAGATTACCAAAATGGCTCAAAACTTTGTAGCCCTTGTAGCGCTGGCTCTGCTGGCTGCGAGCTCCACCTCAGCCCAAATTTGTTCCGTCCCCGTCCGAGAGGCCCTCTTCCCTTGTGGCTGCGAGGAGAACACGCTCCGAATTTACTGCGGCGAGCCCACCGACTTGAAGGCAGTATTCGAGCGGGCCTCCGCCGTGGTTGACTCTAACCTTGTCTTCCGCGCCATCCGCATTGCAGAGCAAAACACCACATTACGAGAACTGCCAGCCAACTTTTTTGGAAACCTCAAGTTTGAGGAAATTGGGTTCGAGTTCAACCGACACCTCAACTGGGTTCACCCCGACGCCTTCAACTCGACCTACGAGACTACCAAGAAGCTTCACCTGGTCTCTAGTCAGTTCATTGCCACGGAGGAAAACCAAGACCTTTGGACGGCGATCGGTAGATTCAGAAATTTGGAAGATCTTGATATCAATGGTAATCAAATTAATTACATCCCAGACGACCCCTTCCCGGAGCCAATGCTTCATCTTAAAAAAGTCGTACTCAATTACAACAAGCTGGTCTACTTGGGAGCCCGATTCTTTGCAAAGTTGCCGGCCCTTGAGCGAGCCGAGTTTGCCTCCATGAACCTCACCCTGGACAAGTTGAGCCCGGCCACTTTTGAAGGGATTGGGCCCAACGTGCAACTCTTCCTCAACTGGAACGATTTTCCCCAACTTCCCGAAGAAATCTTCAGTCCTGTCTTGAACAACGCAGCGGGGTTGTGGGTTGGAGGAGCATCCTGCTACTGGGGATTTTGCAGCCATGAACGGCTGGCCTGTGACGAGGGAATCAACTGGATTTGCAGCGATGTCGACTTTTATGAGCCAAGACTGGACGGCTACTTTTGCACAGATACATCACCCGGTGATCACATTTGGGTGTATTGCGACAATGTAAATACAAATAAAACAACAATTCACTAATGTGTCGTCAATGATTTTGAGTTTTGAATAAAAATCTATAATCAGATTAGCATGTTATCAGTATCAGCCATAATGAGGCTGAGGCTTCCCCACTATCAGCAATTTTTATGTTACATACCATCAACATAGGTGTATAAATGGAAATGATTTGGTATTAGCACAGTTTTAACATGACAAGAGTGTAGCTTCGTATCATCAGCAGTATTCCTATTGAACATCGGGCGTGTTAAGTATTTTTTCGGGCTTTGATATTAATCATATATAGCGTCATATATAGCACGCTACTGATGATGCTACTGTATTCGTTTGACGTGTCAAGAATCATTAATTCCCACATTCCCACCGCATTTCGTTGTTGGAAAAAAGTACAGTCTCCAGAAGAATTTCCAGTTTCATTTTACGCATCTGGTATTTTAAGATTTCACTTAATATAAGCTAATTTATCCAAAGATGGTCAAAGCCCAGTGTTTGCACATAGATACCCATACCCACTGGGTTTTTGGGTTTGGACCGGGTTTTGGGTATGGGTGGGTATGAACATTAAAAATGGCACTAAAAATCATTTTAAATTGAAATTTGCACTTCTGGAATTAAATTGACTGAAATGGAACTTCAAAAATATTTCGTCAATTCAATATTTCGAAATTAGCTCTGCACAAGAGCCAACCACACTTGTAATGGTATTTGTAGTGGTGCACAATCGGACATAATATTAGCTATATGAGGGTTACACAAGTATTCCGTTAATTACAAACTTCGAAATTTTGACAGATGAACTTAATGTAGACGGTTAGTTTCGATATTTAATAAGAATTAGGCACTGAAACGACTTCCTGACTCTTTAAAATATTTTTTTTTGGGTTCGAACCCGGTCCAAACCCAAAAACCCAGCGAAATGATTTTTGCTGGGTGGGTCTATACCCGGGTATATACCCGCCCAGTAGTACCCAGTCGTCCAAACCCACCTGCCATCTCTGCATTTTTCTTGATGAAACACTATCCACAAATTACGCTGGGATTATACATCACATAGTTTAACCCTCATCACAGCGCTTTTTACTTTGCGTTCTTAAATCGCAGTTCGAATATGCTAATCGCAATATGCTACCTCGAAACAAGTGGTGTATAAGTAAAGTAATAAACAATAGACTTTATTAATCAAAACATCTTATTATTACTACAACCTACTTACATTTTCTTAATTGTCATGCAAAGCCAGATAAGCTAAAACTAGCCAAAATCATCCTTGTCCGAACAAAAATCGATTTGTGAGAAAGTTGAATCGGAAACAAGGGGAATGCTCTAATTTTCAAATTAACAAAACACACTCTAGGATACCTGTGAGAGAACTGAAGGATGACTCATTCATGACCCATCCGGACATATTTAGAGTGACATAATTGCATAATCCGATACGCACATCCATATAATATGAAGACTGACTTAAAGAATATATACGACATCATGTTGTATAAACTGAGCGCTAGAGTTTTATATTTTTGGCCATACTTGATACACTTCTCAACTTATCACCGTGCGTATGAACAACACATCATGGGTTGTTATTAGTGGGATATTATGCTGCTGATATGACAAAAATCTGATTATCATATATCATATGAACTGAACCATTGCAAAACAAGTGATTTCTAGTATATGGATACCTACTTGTGCTCAAATTGACACTGTTTGTTGTCACCCACTACTATGATGTTGTCGTGATATGATGTGTTCTTAAATTTTGAGTTTAGATTATGGATGATCGATTGTCAAATATCACCGGAGTGGGGTTTTCCGAAAACCTCCCCACCGGTTGATTGGATGATGGGTCACAAATCAATCACAAAGCCAAAAAAACAACGTTCAAGGTGTTCCAGCAATAGCAATACTTAATAATCCACATGTCCAACTTGCTGGAAAACCCAAAGTAAATATGTCACTCGTAAATTATATACATGGCTCACGTTTGATAAGAAACAGATTAAAGTGTCATCATTTTTTTTATTGAATTGAGTTGAGTCCATTGTTGTAGCACAAGCAGATTTCATGGGGATCACGAATCTTGTCAATCATATTCCTCTCCCCACCAAATACTCGTAAATTGCAAAATCCTCCATAATGAAAAATGCTAGCACGCCTGGGATATAAATTCGGCCCTCTCGCCTTTGTTCAGCAGCAATATTACTAGCCTATTTGACCCAGACAAGCCTTGCTTGCTACCCATCTCCAAAAAGAAATCAATCAATATTTTTCATATTTTTGTAATGTTTTCCATCAAAATGTTTCAACAAAACATACCAGTCCTCCTCACCACCACCGTCGTAGCCTTATTGATGGCTGCTGTGGGCCCCAGCTCCGCTCAAGTTTGTACCGTCCCCGTCCAAGAAGCCTTGTCTCCCTGCACCTGTGAGGAGAATAACCTTCGAATTCGTTGTGGCTCTGCAACAGCCAAGCTGGACCTCCAGTCCATCTTCCAACGGACCAGCCTCCTCCTTGAGGACGCCAACGTCGCCAACGTTGTCTTTGGCGCAATCTACATTACGGAGCAAGAAGCACTGACCCAACTTCCAGCCAACTTTTTTGGTAACCTCAAAACGGACAGCATCTCCTTCGACCACAATCCTCAACTCAACTGGATTCATCCCGATGCCTTCAACTCGACGTACGCGACGACGAGAGTTTTTGGCATTGCCCATAGCCAGTTCATGAGCACCGAGGACAACCACGACCTTTGGACGGTTATCAGCAGATTCCGGAACTTGGAAGAGTTGGACATGACCTCCGGCGCCGTCAACTACATTCCGGACGACCCATTCCCTCAGCCAATGCCAACTTTGAAAAAAGCCCGAATCAGCTTCAACTACTTGCACTACTTGGGAGCCCGATTTTTTGCCAACTTGCCGTCCCTGGAGAGTGCGGACTTTGCCTCTACCGGACTCTCGCTGGACAAGCTGTCCCCCGCCACTTTTGAAGGGATTGGACCAAACGTGAGTCTGTACCTCCAGCTCAACGACATTCATCACCTGCCCGAAGACATCTTCAGTCCAGTGTTGAGCAACGTGGCGCTGCTGTACCTTGGCGGAAGGAGTTGCTCCTTGATTGGGTGTAGCTACGTGCGGCTGGACTGCGACGAGAGGATCAACTGGATTTGCGAGAATCCCGACTTTTACGAGACAAAGATGGAGGAATACTACTGTGTGGAGGGAGCAGGTGCAGATACCATTTGGGAGTATTGTGACAATTTAAATGTTAATACAACTATTAGCTAAAATTATTATCCTGTTTAGTTATTTCGTGCAATTTAAGTCAAGTGTCTTGTGAGAGTAACTAAATGAAAACAACAAGGGTCTATTAATTACTGAATTAGTCGTAGCTTTATTTAAGCATTGTATTCATTCAGGTTGGATCTTGGTTGGTTGAGGTTGGTTGTAGTACTTAAATCCATGTGGTAGAGACAGCGACTCATTTGCTGCAACTCTCCGCCCCAAAATACATAATATACATCCATCCATACATACATACGTAAACCCATCACATCACTGTTATCCGCCATATATATATAGCTTTTTCCACATTTCTCCTTTTTGTGGAGATTTTATCTTGTGGATTTTTTTTTGTCAAACTTGATGGCCATGAGTTGACAGCCTATATATTAATATATGCTTCCAAGCCAGCTCTTTATTTTAAATGATAAAATGATAACTCCAGTATAGCCTTTGTAGATTTTGGGATATCCCAACCAACCAATGACATAAAATCACCATAACTAACTGATCAATCTCCTCAAACGAAACCTACACGTAGCCAATTAGTTTTATCGTCGCTCGCACGATTTATATCTACACAATTTACTTTGGCAGCTGGTTTGCCATATCTATGATAAACATGAGTAGTGTCACGCGTGAACCAGAACCATTGCAAAAAAACATTTTGTTACATGGACATCTGTTTAAATTTACAATTTTGTTGTCGCTCATGTGTCACTCTTTCCTAAATCTAGAGTAGATTATTATTATTAATAATGATAAATTGACAAGTTTCACAAGGTTTTTCCCTGAACCCTGAACCTTGCTCGCTGATTAGACCAGCTACAAACAAGTGAAGAGTGCTGCAGCTTACGTGGTGTCGTGTCGTGTCACGCTTTTTACACGATATTCGATAACAAAGGTCTCTAAATTTTTGCAAACCTTGTCAATTACCTCACCAGTCATGATGGCCAGCAGTTCATTCTCGTATGATATTGCGAAATGTTTCACAAATGCTGATTCTCTTTACTCTCCCTCTGGGTATAAATACGAGCCCCTCTACTTGTTTCAGCAGCAGTAGCCTGCTGGACCCAGATGAAAGAAACTCAAAGCTGACCTCCCACTTTCCATTCAGATTTTCAAAATGTTTCAATACGTTTTAGCCCTATTCACCGCAGCCCTAGCTGTTACAACCACATCAGCCCAAATCTGTTCCGTCCCAGTCAAGGAAGCCTTCGCTCCATGCAGCTGCGAGGAGAACAACCTTCGAGTCCGTTGTGGCTCAGACACGGCCGACCTGGACCTCAAGTCCATCTTCGAGCGGGCCTCCCTCCTCGTTGACTCCAACTTTGTGTTTGACGAAGTCTACATCACGGCGCAAAAAATCAACTCCCTTCCAGCCAACCTTCTGGGCAGCCTCAAGTTTAAGGAAATCATTTTTGACAACAACGGAAACCTCAACTGGATTCACCCCGACACATTCAACTCGACGTACGAGGCCACCACGAGACTCCAATGGGGCTGGAGTCAGTTCATGTCCACCGAAGAGAACCATGACCTCTGGACGGTCATCAGTAAATTCAAAAACTTGGAATATTTGGACCTGTATGCCAACCGAGTCCAATACATTCCGGACGACGCGTTCCCCGAGCCAATGCCAAAATTGAATTACATCCGCCTCAACAACAATAACCTGGACTACTTTGGAGACCGATTTTTTGTCAACTTGCCCGCCCTGGAGAGGACGGAATTTGCCGCGATGGGAATCAACACGGACAAGCTGAACCCCGCCACTTTTGAAGGGATTGGACCCAACGTGCAACTGTACTTCAATTGGAACGACATTTATCTTGACGAGCAAGTCTTCAGCCCGGTGATGAACTCCGCTGCGGGCTTGTGGGTTGGGGGACGCGAGTGCTACTTCATTTGGTGCACGGATGAGCGGCTGGACTGTGACGAGCGGATCGACTGGGTTTGCAGCAATGTCGAGTTGTATGAGCCGAAGCTGGACGGCTACTATTGCAGGGAGGGAGCAGGTGCAGATCACATTTGGGACTATTGTAACAATCTAAACAATAATAAAAATAAGACAATTCACTAAAAAATATATTTAAAAGTCTAAATAAAAACAAAAGTATTCATGATTGCCGAGTGAGCCGAAGCTTTTAAAACATTGTTATTCATTTATAGCTTAAGTATTATTCCACCGAAGCTTACATTATTATTGTTATCGGCTATAATGATTATTAAAAACACTCATTCATTCATGGTGAATGATTCACCCATACCACATATATGTATGTACATGCATACCACTACATAATATCTTATAACATCAATCATATCAGCTCTGAATATATATTGTTGTCAATCTCAAATCCTGCAATCCTGTGAGGAGACAAACTAATTTCTATATCATATCATATCATGATATCAACTTAAAAGCAGGATTACAATGCAAAACAATTTTTTCGGTTCAAATTGACACGTATGTCCCTGATGCGCAGGTGTGTCACTTTGACTATATAAATTTGGAGTAGATTAAGTACTGAAGATATAGATTGACAAATGTAGCACCAGGTTTTCCCTAAACCCGCTTCAATGATTAGAGAGTGTTGATATCGCAAAGAATACAGCCTTGATGGATGGGATAGCTGCTGGTATCGTAAACCCCCATGTTGTGTTTGTGAAGTGAGATCGCCCAATCCACTGTAATCAAAATTTTTCTCGATTCGCTGGAAAATCCGAAATTAGATGTCAACCATTTTTTTATATGGCATCATCGGGATAACAAAGGATTAAATTGTCATTTGAGGATGGATTAACGATATTTTTCGAAGCAAACCGGTTTTATGGGGAATCCCAAACCTCTCACCACAACCACAACCCCTCTTCCCCTATAGTACGTATTGGTAAATTGTGAAACTTTCCACAGCCGCAGTGCTGTGCTTTGCTGGTTCAATTTCGATATAAATTCAGCCCTCTCCGTCTGCTTTTGTAGGAGTAGCCTGCTGGACTCAGACTTTGTCAAAGCAATAAGCCTCCTTCCACTACACCATACCATACCCACCACATCAGCCCAAATTTGCTCCGTCCCCTTCAAAGACGTCTAGTTTTCATGCAGCTGTCGGGAACTTTGACCTCTGATGTAGATATAGCTAATATGTACTCATAACTGAAATCAGAATGCAAAAAATGCTATTCGTTGTCATGAGACATGCTATATAACTGAGTTGACCTTTGACCTTTGGCGAAGGTCAAGTAATGTATGTTCTCAGTTCAGCTCCTATGTACTCATAACCGAAGTCATATTAATGTAATAAATGCAATTTGTTGCCGAGATATACCGTAAAAAAGAATTTATGTTGGCCTTTGACCCACTTTCTCCGGTTGCGCTAGAATGCTCAAACGTAAACTTGTCCGAGGTATTGATGTGAAGAAGCAGTGTGTGAAGATTCAATTTGAAACTCCAAAGCGTTCCCGAGCTGAGTTATCCTGTTCACGGAGCGAGCGAGCGACCACGTGAGCGACGACACGGAGTGATCATAATAGGCTATGCCTAATAATGATTATACACACGGGTTACACGCTTATCAACGCAACCTTTCGCCCCTTGTCATCATCATGCATGAATAGTAAACACGAATGGGAAGTTACAGCAACCAATCCTGTTTCCCAACAACGAACGACTATCAAATTTATAATTTGTTTAGATTGCATCCCATCATCAGAGCTCACACATTGTTGTTATGCAAAGCTTCCACTAAAAATACTCCCAGTATTTTCCACATTTCAATTTTTGAGCACCCCATTGCTTCCTTATCCAAAGTCATTCACTCCCGCAGAATAGACATGATGATGATGGTTACCTAATTAAGTTCTCAGGTGACATGACACGCCCATCATCATTGGCTAATATATGCAAAAGGGTGAGGCTTATTATTCCGTATCTTTCCACTTTATTTTTACACCTACTACCTCCAACCAACAACAGCAAGCTTAACAACACTCCACAACAGAGTTTTAGCCTGTCCATCAAAATGATATGATGATGATGGGATGGAAATCCCAAATTGTGTAATTCTCAATTCAGCCGACATGAACATATCAGCGTGAATAATTTAATTATCAGTTCTCTGATGATGATGATGAACGGTTCTCCGCACAGGTTTCAACTTGCTCAACAATCCTTGTTGTCATTGAGCCATCAACAAAATCCTCTACAAATTTACCAGGGTTTTCCTCCTGACCCTCTCTCTCTTCTCTGCATGATTGGACAGGAGGCTGTCACAAAATTTGACACATCTTTGATAACAACGAGAATGAACAATGTGAGTTACAAGGAAATTAATCATGCCAAGCGACTACGTGACTGATACTATAAATATATGCTATATATATATCATTCACCTTTTCAATTTTATGGAAAATCCAAAGTGGGTGGGATGTCAAAAGCAATTTGTGTTTTCATGTTTCCTTCAGATATAGCAAAGGATTATGAAGTGTCAGTTTGAGTTGGATTGGGCTTCATCCAACAACATCAAACAGGCCTTTTTTGCTGCTGTTGATGATGATGATGAAGTAGTCTTGTCAGTTATTCTCAACTAAATTATCTTCCAAGTTGCAAAATTATTTTCCACAAATGCTAATGTTTAAAAAAGGTTACATCACCCTTGCTATAAAGTTGGCCTCTCCGCCTGTTTCAGGTTGCAGTCTGCCTCTTGCATCCAGACCAAATTTATCTGCACTTTTCAAATTATATTATTATTATTATTATTTATATTTTCAAAAATGTTTGGAAACATTTTAGCCCTTGTAGCTGCAACCCTCGTGGCTGTTGTGGTGACCGCCACATCCGCCCAAACCATTTGTTCTGCCCCCGTCCAAGACGCCCTCTTTCCCTGCTGGTGTGAGGAGGTTAGCAACCTCTATCAGAAGGTCTACTGTCAATCAGACGCTGCGGACGCTGACCTCAAAGCGGTCTTCGAGCGTACCAGCGCCGTCCTCGATGATGACACCGTCGTCCTCACCGAAGTACTAATTACAGAACAAGGGATGGTCGAGATCCCGGCCAACTTTTTTGGCGGCCTCAAGTTCGAAAGGATCCGGTTCGGGCAAAATCGCAACCTCCAATGGGTCCACCCTGACGCCTTCAACTCGACTGCCGAGTCCCTCCGGGTTTTCGTCGCCGAGTCGAACTCTCTCGGGAGCGTCCAAGAAAACACGGACCTGTTCAAGGTCATCGGCAAACTTGTGAATTTGGAAGAGCTTGACATTCAGAGGAATCGCATCACCTACATTCCGGACGACCCGTTCCCCTCGCCAATGCCCCATCTGTAAAAAAGTCGTCATCAACAACAACAGGTTGGACTACTTGGGAGCCCGATTCTTTGCCAACTTGCCGGCCCTTGAGCATGCCGACTTGTCCACCCTCGAGCTCTACCCGGACAAGTTGAGCCCCGGCACTTTTGAAGGGATCGCCCCCAACGTGAGTCTCTTGCTAAATTGGAACGAGATTGATGTGCTTTCCCAAGAGATATTCAGCCCGGTCCTGAACTCCGCTGGTGCAGCCCTGTTCGTTGGGGGAAGAGAGTGCGGCTTTGGTTGGTGCGCCTACAGACAGTTCCACTGCGACGAGCGGATCAACTGGATATGCCAGGATGTCGACTACTATGAGCCAAAGCTGGACGGCTACTATTGCAAGGATGGGGCTGGTGCTGATCACATTTGGCTGTATTGTGACAAGTTAAATAATGGCACACTTGTCTAATTCGTCGTCATAAATAAACGTAAAAGAGTTTAAGATTTTAGCCGCACGATTGTCACTAGAACAAATTGATTCACATTCATTTTTTTGTTGTTGTAATTTTAAATACACTCCTATTGTTTTAACCTATACAAAGTAAATTGAGATTGCATAAGTCACTGGGGAAAAATTAAGATTTGATGATGAGCTAATCTTTTGACATAAATGTTCACTCATTGTCCATGATCATTATGACATGAAATGACATGACTTGACAGGAATAGATTTGGGTTGCGACCAGTTTATTATTTCTTTATATTGATGATGATGATGAACAATATATATATATGTATTGTCATGTCTTGGGTAGAGTCCTGCTGGACAGCTAGCTTAGCATATCATGAATGATTAATTATTATTTTTGAGAGCACAAAAAAAACAAAGCTTGCCCCAATACTTGCCCGATACTTTGTGTCTCTATTTTTGTATTTTTGTATTTTGTATCTAAAGTAATGCTTTATTTAAGGAGAGTATTTGAGCAAAAAAGAATGTCAAACTCGTTCGTGTCTTCCTGATGATTAAGCAATGATGATTACGAAACACTGACAACAAAATGGAAAACAGATAGCAAAAATATGAGATAGTGCAGACAAGCAAGGCGTGGTTGAGGTACGTACCTGGATTTTATTGCAAAGAAATCAACTTGAACATAATGTACCGAGGTAAACACGTGTGTATGCTTACATAATATTGTTAAACACGAGTTGATTAGTTCCAACACGCGTCATATTTATGATAGTACCTATGGGGAAATGCTTGTACAAATATTGTTTTAAGTTAACTTTTATTAACAAATACAAAAAGTTCATTAGCCGCAAACGGAATCAGAAACAGTCCGTGTACAGTATTTCATTAAAAATGAGCAAATACTCTAAAACAAATGGAAAAGTTGATTTTTTCATATAATCCATTAGTGATGATTTCGCGGAGGAGGAGGGATAGTGGATGAAGAGCTGGGACAATTGCCGTGGCTGTTGTTCTTATCACTGTTAAACAGCCGGCGACACCAAGCCGCAATGCAGCACCCACCATTCCTTTCTTTGTCTAGCCTAGTGAGCCGGGCTTGATATGCCTGATTTTGTCGTTGCATTTCGGATAGTTCAGTAACGAGTCGCTCGTTGTCTTGATCGCTTTGTCGGAGATTAGCTCGCAATATCTTGATTTCCTGAAAACAAAAGGAGGAAGTAGTGCAACCATTTAAAATTGAGAATTGCGAGGTATAATGGTTTATCCTCCCGAAATACCTACGTACTTTAATAAAATTTTCATTTTGTTTCTGCAATTGCTCCGCATTTTCACGTAATGTAGTATTTTCTATTGTAACACTTTGGATGATTTGCTGGATATTTTTGTGTTGATGAGCTCCATCTTCAACCGACTCCATTTTTATGTATAGGCGACAATATTCCAAAGCAATGTGTTGCTTCTAATTTGAGTCGTAGACGATCAAAAAGGATATAAACACGGAGAATCGGTTAGTATAAATTTTTGGTAGTTTCCCAAATACAAGTTGAGAAACAATCGGATTCCTTCAAACACAAAGCAAGAGAGCTTGATGGAGGATGACTTTGGATTTTTAGTGCTGCAGGGGCGCACGATCGAGTACAACTGATGTGAGAATGTCGACGTATGCGCAGCGCACACATCCTCCACTTGGTATTCTCTAATAATCCAGCCATCAAGTCATCATCAATATTTGCATAATTGGTGGCGGAGGCTGAAGTGCGTGATTCCTCTTTTCGGCTTCCTTGTTTGCAGAGACTGCCTGACGAGGCTGCGTCCAACTATAGGCATTTGCAACCGTCAAATGATAGCGTCAACCGTAGTAGCAATGACCTTTATGCTGAGTCAATAATACAACAACAGTCAACTTAAGTAAAGCAAATGGATACATCAGCGTCAATACATGATGACGACGGCGTACCGCATTGTCACAAATATTTCGGTAAATTATCTTACTATCGCAAGTAAACAAATTCCCGTGTATCAACTGATACTTTTTTATTTATCCTTGTTTATCATGCCATTCCTTCCGTAGCTCAGTCTTTCGTGACCTCACTCTCAGCTCAAGTTCAAAGCACTTGAACATGAAATCACAAAGGACAAGCAAAAATATTTATACGACGTAGATAGTAGAAATTTCCGTTGTGATAATTACGTAAAAAATCCAATGGAATTCAAATACTTAAATGAAGTCATAAAATATATTAAAATGTTCTCTCTATTACTCTCTCTCTATTACGTATCTACAATTGCTAGTAGTATTTCATGTTCTTGAAAATGTTAAATTAAATTTTTATAATGCTCTGGCAGGAGCTTCGCTTGGTAGGAGTTAGTATGAGAAGGGAGCATGTATGAAGTTAGATGAACTAGTTGGACCCGTCTAATCAATCGTATAAAATTATAACATGTTGTTCACTACTGAGATTAGGACATTGGGAGGGCGGAAGACGTACAAGAAAACGTGAATTGCCAGTATTGCCACAAGCGACAATTGACGCAAAGGGGAATTGAATTAGACTGGACAAATTCATTTTAGCATTATAGTTTTCTCCTACCTTTATTGTTGAAGTTCGAAGTCAGTTTTTGATTTCTTTCTCATTATATATAAAAAAAATTTGAAGCTCCATGGCTTCGTTTGTAATATAGCGGAAACGGGGCATATTAATTTCTGGAGTTGGTGTCGAGCTCATAATAACAGCACAATAAGCTACTAGGTGGAGACAGGATGTAGTAGTAATTCACTAACCAAATTTATCAATAGATTCGGTTCGGCCTAAATTGTGGCGAATAAATATTTTTGATTAGTCCTTCGGAGACTTTTTCTATCATTTCTGCTTATTTACTTATTATTTTCGCTACATTGACTTTAAGTTTCTCATCCCGCACATTGCATTTAAATGCGTACCTTATATAAAATATCATATATCGTAAACTTGTAAAGACGTAGTGCGACGGTGCACTTCAGAAATCTGCAAAAGCAACAAGTGTCTCTACGTACGTAGCATTAGGCGTATTAACAGTTTATACTTAACCGGAGGTTGTAATGTAATAGCACAAAGGCTGGCTGTAGTGTTCTGTTCCACTCCGCCGTGATTATCAGACCAATTATTTGCCGCGTTTGCAGTATGATCAAATCATCCACGTTAAGCCCAACATGGTTGTAATACACCAGAAGAACTACAGTTCATTTATCTATCAAACTTCCAACTCGTACGTTCAATGTTCAGGTATTCCTCCCACGAACCCAACCACTAACATCTGCAATTTTGTTTAGATTGAAACACATTGGCAGAGCTGCGGCATCTGCTGTGCTGACAATACATCAATTCTGACAGACCAGCGTTTACATTTGTACGATAGCCTGTTAAATACAGCCGAGAAAAATGTTTAGAACAATAATTTTTAAGAGTTGATCAGATTTTCCTCATATAATCATACCTAACAGCTTCAACTTACCAGGCATTACCATCACCCACGCAGCCTAATAATGACAATCTACTGTAGCGTCAACTTTGAGTGTAATTTTCCCGATTTACACATCTGCTCACAATAATTCATATTTACTCAAAGTGGGGTGGTAAATGAATGCGTCAAGCAAGCTATTCGATGACATGTTGTGTTGGATGTGTTTGAAGCGTACTTATAACCATTTAATACCAATAACCCCCATTTCTTGAAAATTCCAATATTGCCATTGGCCTGCACCTTACAGTATCCTATGGCTAGTCCGGCACACAACACAACATCAAAACTATGAACCTGAAAACTTACGATGATACACATCTATCTATGTATATAGTTGCATCATTATCTGTAAATGCAATTTACTTAAACTTACCAAACAATGTATATCCTTCATCTCTGTTGGTCCATAAAAATTACAACTTGATGTTTTGCACAAGAAAAACCTTTGCTTTATTTCATGACGCTTTCATGATGCTTTAAATGATGGAACAAAGTTCCTCAAAAATTACACAAAACGGGGCTTGAAAACCTCCTGAAAATGTCAACTAAACAAGCGGAGAACCTCAACATGCAGAGGTCTCCCAATTCATTTTAAATTACAGAAAAGTTGGTTTTACAACCAAGTCCAATGTGGACAAAATACGACCAATTTTCTTCGTCAATTAACGGACGAAGATAGGCAAATGAGGGGGGCTCCAGAGTCTGCCGATTTCCGACATATACATTAACCAATGAAATCACAGAATGACTAAACGATTCCGTCACCCGTCACGTACTTACTTATTAGAAAGAATGTGATTTTATTCCCTGGGTGATTTTTGTCGCTGACTATATGTATTTCCTGGTCTATATTTTTGGTTTTAGAGTAAGGCTTCAAATTTGTTGAAGGAATCGAGTGGATTTGGAAGTCAAATGGTCATCATGTTAAATTCACGTCGTGTCACCCCTGGGGTTTCTTAAAATTATGATATCAGACGTATCATACATAAAGGCCAATGATAGTTGGAGACGTCTCCTTCGGACAGATCTAAATCGCAGTGTCATTTTTGTCCGCAATTTACTTGGAATTCAGCAAACTTAGTTTGCCCACGAATCAACCTTTAAAATTTTCCAAATCCTGCTCATCAACATGTTAGCCACATAACGTTAGTGCGCAATTGCTTTGTCATGATGACCTCTTTGTTGCCCTGCGCTCAGCTGGAACTGGCAGTTGTTTCAAGTGGCTGGTTGTAAAGCTATTCGAGAGAAATGGTAATAAGAGGGTTCACACAATAAAACGCATATTATCATCCCTAGCTACAATACAACCAACTTCTGCGAAAGCGCCTTATCCTGCAATCTGATAAGCTCAGTTCGTCGGAATAGAAACATCATCATCGTCATCAACCTCATTTATCCCTTTCACCAATCCAAAGTGATTGGGAAGAAAAATTGTTTTATTATTTCACCTGGTGATTAGGCTATTAATGTCCAATTCCGCTCAAATCCTGAGAAAATTCAATGACTCCCAATACAAATGTGTTGTAGCGGGTCGTTAATAATATCTTAATTTACGGGATTATATTTTTTTATTTGATCTTGTTGAACTAAGCCGACAATCAGCTACAAAAAATCCAAAGCACGTGAACAAGTTTCCTGGAATGATTGAGTAGCCAGGCGGATTAGTTTTTGTTTGATTGTATAGGCCAGTAACGGGTATTCATATGTGCGGCTTTCCTTTTGTGTTCAGGGCAGATATATAAGGGCGGGGACGGGAACCAGCAGAACATCACTTTTCCTCAATAGTCAATCCGAGCAACCAGCTACTAAAACAAAAACGTCTACTCCTGATCGTAATAATGAAGTTCCTCCTACTCTACCTACTCCTCGTGACGACAGCTCTAGCAGCCACAAAGCTGAGCTCGAGGCAGTTGAGCAAGCTGTCTCCAAGACTTCAGCGGGCTGCTGCCCGTAGTCAGCAAGAGGGGACTTTCGACATTTTTGTCGACTTCACCGGGGGCATTTCCAGTGTGCTTCAGCAAGTGGAGTCCACCCCCTCCTACCCAGATCGCACCGCCAAGATCACCGTCATGCGACAGCAACTCCTTGACCTCGCCGCAAAATCCCAAGCCGAATCAATTGAAATGGCTGTCGCCAGAGGCGCTGAGCACACAAGCTTCTGGATCAGCAACCAGCTCTTTGTGAAGGCAGCCAACTTTGACCTACTCCGCGAACTGTCATCCCTGGCCGAGGTGGAGGCAATTGACGAGGAACAGTTTGCATATTTGGAAGAGCCCGTTTCCAGCAGGAATGCAACACCCGCTGCAGACCACGAGTGGAGCATCAGGAAAATCCAAGCTCCAGAAGCGTGGGCAGCCCTTGGAAATAATAATGGGAAAGGCGTTGTTGTTGCCACTGTGGACACCGGGGTCAGAGTAACCCATGAAGCCCTTAGGGACAACTACTACGGTACATACGGTTGGTTCGATCCTTCGACTGTTCGTTCGTGGGATAACTTTGTTGGGCGCCACGGTTGGTTAGACCCTAGCTCCGCCGAGCCTCTTCTTCCACTACCAAAAGACAATAATGGTCATGGAACTCACGCGACTGGAACCATTGCTGGCAAGTTAGGCATTGGTGTCGCTCCGGGTGCGGAATGGATGGTAAAAAATATTATATTATTCTTGCTTGTGCACAAACTTGACTCGCATCCTCATCGCAAATCTCAACACGTTGAGCTTTAGTCCGATGCTGGTATTTTAAATTAAGGCTTGCCGTGGATGTGCCAGTTTCTTCTGCTCCCAATGGGACCTCCTCTCCTGTGCTCAATTTGTTGCTTGCCCAACCTTGGCCGATGGCTCCGCCCCTGATTGCAGCAAGGCACCTCACATTGTGGCCAACACGTGGGCAAGCAGTCGAGGATCAGCGTGGTTCTACCCTGTAATTGACGTGTGGAGTGAAGCTGGAATTATCCCGGTATTTTCAGTCGGAAATGCGGGACCCGAGTGCTCCACGGCCAGTTCGCCTGGTGACCATCCCAAGGTTATTGCTGTCGGCTCCACCACGATGCCCGATGCAATTTCCTCCTTGAGCAGCGCTGGGCCTGCTGTGGACGGACGAATGAAGCCAGACATTTCCGCGCCCGGCTCAGAAATCCTCTCTGCCTGCCACACTGCTGATGACGCGTACGCCTCTCTCTCCGGAGCAACCTTGGCGAGTCCTCATGTCGCCGGAGCAGTCGCACTCCTTCTCGCACGGGACCAACACCTTCCCTTTGAGAAAGTGAGGGAGCTCCTTGTGGGAAACGCGGAGAGAAATCTTAGCTTCAGTGGTAGGGTCTGTGATGGCATTCCTGATAATCAATTCCCGAACCACGTGTTCGGCGCTGGGCGGCTGAATATTTTGAGGGCTGTCAACGCGCGAAAAGCATTGCGCCAATAACGCTGAACGGATCCCTCTTTACAAAACATTAGTCTTGCAATTGTTAATTGCTTATTTTGATCATCACAGCCTACAATTTCCAAAAATCAATTGATTTTTACAAAAGAGCATTTAAGTATGTTTATCGTATTTTTGTTGCAAAATTTGAGCTTAATATTCGTTTGAACAAATTAGGTCGGAAAATAAATTTGACAATGTTGTATTAGTAGTCTGTGCCGCCCTGTGCTTTATCGGTACCATTATTTTTGTGGCTTGCGCAAATCCTTCTTGTCAAAATTAAACTTGCTAGTACGCTGAACTGCTCACCTAATATGTTCATTAGAATCTGCGGCCATAATGAAGGCGATTTTTATCTGACAATTTCCAACGATTTCCCTTTTTCTTTGTTTGTACTCAGAGCTGCAAGCTGCAAAGTGGTGGTCGCAGCATTAGTTTCTTGTCGATGGCTTCGTCACTCTCGTGATGACAGGAGAAGGGTTGTAATAGAGCTCTCATTACGTGTTATCTAATTACCAAATTATAATTGGTATTGCAACATCATGAACAGTATAAAACTAGTATCTGGAATCATACATTTTTCTAGAAAAATATTTCTTACAGCAAAATCCTTTTTTGAATGTAATCTCTTACTGCTTGACTTGCATAGAACGACGAAATATACAAGTCCTACCATCCCCCTCACCCGTCAGTCATCTCTAGCTGTTAATTACTTGTACGAGTCTTAAAATTCCTGACACGCTCCTGGCTCACGGTATTACCTTCAGTCAGTCGTCAATGTCAAGCTAATTTCAATTTTACAGCATTTTCAATTATCCTGGGTTTATTACCGCTGACGATGAGTTGACAAGGTCAAATTATTATCAAGAATGTAATGTAAAATAATCAAGTGTTACCAGATCAGTAGAACTGTGCCAAACATGAGGTGTGCCATAAAAATGATGTCGTTCGTATAGATAGATCGATAGAGGTCACCCTTTTGACTTGGTTTCGGTAGTAATGGCGTGACGTTTCTTGCTTGTAATTCGTCAAAGTGGCGCTTTTCCCCTTTTTATCTAACTATCATTGACTAACGCTTTCCAAATCCTTCTCTTCTTGAGTCACGATAAAGCCGCTCCTCTTGCCACGATGACCATTATGTCAATATATATGACCGTTGATTGGGGGTTGCATCAAGTGGTTGGTTATCAAAGAGTCCAGCAATAAAATTCATAATACTATCACCAGCCAGACACTGTTGGGAACGTGATGTCAACTCTAATTGTAATAATAAAAGTGGGCCGGCAAGCTGCAATAAAGTTCATCCCGTCAAAAGCCAGTTTAATTTCAACGAGTGATTATGGACTACAAGCTAATTGGCAGTGGTTTGAGTTGAGCCGTGTGGCGGAAATGTGGGTGACATTCATTAAATGACACCCTCAATTCAGCTAGTGGCCTATATTAGATTAGTTATATAATATAGTATAGTCAAACAAACCGACTTTCCGCTTAAACGTTTTGCAACGGCAACGCGCATCCTGCAATTAATTAACTAGCGAAAAATTCGTTTTTATATGACACAGGCTTATAGAGAGAGGCTCCGTATTACTTCTCTAATATTTATGGTTTTATGGCGACATTGAGTAGGTATATAAAGGAGGAAGTGGAATCCAGTGCACCAGTTTTTCTCAAACAGCTCCGATGGTAGTAAAGCCAACATCTACTCAAGACAGTCATCACCATGAAGCTCTTCCTACTCACCTTGGTCGTCGTGGCGACAGCCAAAGCCATCCCTGAGCTGGACTCCAAGTTCCTGAGCAAGCTCTCACCAAAACTGAAGCAGGCCCTTCGAAGTAAGCAGGAAGCAGAGACCTTCAACGTTTTTGTCGATTTCAATTCGAGCACATCTAGTGTGCTTCAGCAAGTGGCGGCCACCTCCTTCCCAGATCGCGCCGCCAAGATCACCGCCATGCGCCAGATGCTAATTGACCTCGCCGCGAGCAGCCAGGCCGAGGCTATCCAAATGATGGCCGCCAGAGGGTTACAAACCACAAGTTTCTGGATTAGCAACCAGCTGTTTGTCAAGTCTGCCAATTTTGATGCGATCCTCGAACTGGCATCCAAAAACGAGGTGGACTACATTGAAGAGGAACAAATTGAAGCTTTAGAGGAACCACCGGTCTCTAGTAGCAGGAGCGCAACGCCCGCAGTCGTCGACTATGAATGGGGCATCAAGAAAATTCAGGCTCCGGAAGCCTGGGCAGCCCTTGGCAATAACGATGGAAGAGGGGTTGTCGTTGCCAATATCGACACCGGCGTCCGGCTAACCCACGAAGCCCTTGTGGACAACTTTTTCGGAGACTACGGCTGGTTCGATCCTCCTGGCGGCGAGCCTCTGCCAACAGATGAAGTCGGGCATGGAACTCACGCCATTGGAATCATTGTTGGCAAGGCGCCCATTGGCGTCGCTCCCGGTGCAAAATGGATGGTAAATAACATTAAACGTAATTCTCATTTCTCATGCTTCACAGAAATGTCATATCTGAGTTTCACCACTAATGCGTACCTGTATTTTTTTATAAAGTCTTGTCGAGGATGTGCTACTTTGTCCTGCAACCGATCCCACCTCTATCTCTGCGGCCAATTCTTTGTTTGCCCGACCCTGGCCGATGGCTCCGCCCCTGACTGCAGTAAGGCACCTCACATTGTGGCCAACACTTGGGGTGACGCTCGAGGCTCCACTTGGTTCAACCCTGTAGTCGACGTGTGGGCTGAAGCTGGAATCATCCCGGTATTTTCAAACGGGAACACGGGACCCGAGTGCGCCACGGCAACCTCGCCTGGTGACAGCCCCAAGGTTATTGCTGCTGGCTCCACCACGATGTCCGACGCAATTACCTCCTTCAGCAGCGCTGGCCCTGCGTTGGATGGAAGTATGAAACCCGACATCTCAGCTCCCGGATCCGGCATCCTCTCTGCCCACAACAGTGCTGATGACGCGTACGCGTCCCTATCCGGCTCGCCCCAGGCGTGTTCCCATGTCGCGGGAGCAATCGCACTCCTGCTCACCCGAAACCGAAATGTTCCTCTTGAGAAAATCAGGGAGCTACTTGTAGACAACGCGGAGAGAAATCTTAGCTTCAGTGGCAGGGTTTGTGACGGCATTCCTGATAGCCAATTCCCGAACCACGTGTTTGGCGGTGGGAGGCTGAATATTTTGAGAAGCGTCATGGCGCAAACCAATCATTGCAGCAAGCTACCTAAACTAAAGAAGAAACGTGTAGTGTCCTAAAATGTAATTATGTATGTATATGGATTGCGAATTGTTTAGTTATGTATACAGCAGACAGACATAACATCCAACTCATATCCCTCACAGGAGTCAATCATCTTTTAATTACCTACAATAAAGTCATATATACAATTCCTTGCTGGTCCCCGCCTCACGTAGTTATCCGTAATCCGTCGGCAAGTTATCCTCGGTTTTATTTTATTACATTTTTAAGTGAGGTAAGTGAGACAGTTAGGTATCGTAGGATGAGTCGAGAAGAGCAATCTGGAAAGTCCAATGATTTTCATGCGGAATTGTGGTGTATGTACCACTGGTTTGGTTGTAGTGTATGCAAGTATGCTCTGGTGAATCAATACTGCTCTCTCTCTTCAAATAACTCCAATAAGGGATAAGTAATACAAATAAAAAGGAAAAATGCTGCTGGGTGGATGTAACTCTTTTGACCTGTGTTTGATTTGACTTTTCTTGGATAATATTCTTGGAATTGGGCAAGTGACGCCTTCTTTTTCCTACAATTAGCATTAGCATTAGCATTTTCCAAATCCTCCTCATCCCGTCTGAGCCACAATAAAAAGCAACTTATCTTATCTTTTTTCATGACGTTTTTGACACTTGTCAATTTTGAGTCACCTCATTTGGAAGTTGATATGGATAGGGTCATGTGGTTGATTGTACAGCAACATAATAACAGGCAGCTGCGAACGCTAATTCAAAAATTAGTCGCAGATTCCAGCAATAAAATTCATTATATATCCCCAGTTACAACCGACTTCTTGGAATGTTGATTAGTGGATTACCTATCGCCCAATTGATATGATTATTAGCACAGTTCATCGGAATCATCATCGTACTGATCAAATCTACGAGGTGTGCCGGCAATAGGAATCAGAGGAAATCCATTTTAATTTCAACGGATGATATGATGATGACTGAGTTGCTAATGAGTAATGTATTGAGCCGGAAATCCGAAATCTGTGTGACATTCAGTGATTCCATCAACTCCACAAGTGGTCAATCTTACATTGATTTGCGGGTAGCCTCTCTTCAACCAACCAAGCCAACTTTCCACTTTTCGTGACGAGTAATAGGCGATTTTCCTGGAAACAATTGAGTTAATTGACACAGGTCGAAAATTTTTTATGCCACAAGCTCATAGCGGAGCGGCTCGCTTTTTACTTTTCTCTAACTTTTATGGTTTTATGGTTGCACTCACTATCAGTAAGCATATATAAGAGTGAAGGTGGGAGCCAGTGCAACATTCAATAGTTTTCTTCAAGCAAGCAGGTCCAAAAAATCTGCTAATGACAGTCACCATGAAGCTCCTC
Source organism: Dicranocentrus wangi (assembly GCA_036850665.1). NCBI lineage: Eukaryota > Metazoa > Arthropoda > Collembola > Entomobryomorpha > Entomobryidae > Dicranocentrus > Dicranocentrus wangi. Next base: position 907 of record JAANSN010002438.1, on the reverse strand, counting down.
GTACTAGTCGTCGTAGGGACAGCCCTAGCCGCCCCTGAGCTGGACCCCAGGCTCTTGAGCAAGATCTCCCCAAAACTAATTCAGGCCCTTCGCAGTAAGCAGAAGGAGACCTTCAACGTTTTTGTAGATTTCAACGCGAGTATTTCCAGCGTGCTTGAGCAGGTGGCGTCCACCTCCTATCCAAACCGCACCGCCAAGATCACTGCCATGCGCCAAATGCTAATTGACCTCGCCGCGAGCAGCCAAACGGAGGCTGTGAAAATGACGGCCGCCAGAGGCGTTGAGACGACAAGTTTCTGGATTAGCAACCAGCTGTATGTCAACTCTGCCAATTTTGAACTGATCCTCGAACTGGCATTCAAGGACGAAGTGGAGTACGTTCAAGAGGAGCAGATTTATTATTTAGAGGAGCCAGTTTACATCAAGAGTCCAACACCCGCTGCAGATTATGAATGGGGCATCAAGAAAATTCAGGCTCCGGAAGCCTGGGAAGCCCTTGGAAATAATGACGGGAGAGGGGTTGTAGTTGCGACCATCGACAGCGGGGTTAGAGTAACGCATGAAGCCCTCAAGGATAACTTTCTCGGAGACTACGGCTGGTTTGATCCTTCCACCCGCGAGCCTACGCCAAGAGACACACGCGGACACGGAACTCACGTAACTGGAATCATTGCTGGGAAAGCACCCATCGGCGTCGCTCCAGGTGCAAAATGGATGGTAAATACATATTAGTATGCCATTTTTTATTTGCATTTTTCATATTTAACACAAATGTTTTTTTGAAATGAGTGTTCAGTCTGGTTTGTATGTCAAATTCAGGCGTGCCGCTGGACTGTCACTGTCGATCTCATCTCCTGCGGTCAGTTCGTCCTTTGTCCGACGTTGGCCGATGGCTCCGCCCCAGACT
>JAANSN010002437.1:0-24130 GCA_036850665.1 Dicranocentrus wangi | reverse complement strand
GGAAAGCATGAAATTTATTCGTTGGAAGAAACCTCCACGTGTGAGTATGAAATTGTGGTACTATCTCCGTATCTGTGTGATCATCCAGATTACAAGTAAGTTAATCCCATACCGTCTCCATTTCTTCCGGCCGCGGACGTATCAAATGACTCAAATGATAATTTACTGAGCAGGTCAAAGGACGCTGGAGAAAATTTGATCAACTGTCATAGCTTGCGCGGAGCGCCAAAAATGCCACGGGCTTTAGTTGAGTTGGAGGCAGAAAGTTTTAAACTAAAGCATGAGCATCTACTGGTAAATTACTTATGATGAATTTTAAAATGCTCATTTTTTCTGGGCTGGCTCATTTCTTCTAAATAAAAAATTAAAATTGGTAATTTGAAATTGCAGCAAAATTTGGAATCACTGCTTGAAACTAAAATAAAAGGCGATGTCAGGCCTATTGAAATATTGACGGATGAAACAGAAGAGGAATATTTAAAACCAACAAAGCCAGCATTACATGACAATTCTTTTCTTGCTGGTTTTCTCAGTGGCAAAAACTGCTTAACCGGGGTGTGTTAAAGAAGCTAATTTAATTACAAACACAAAATTATTATAGCAAAAACTATCTTATTATCCAAATCATTTTTAGGGTTCAAATTGGTGGAAATTCGAATACTGCTACGGGAAATATGTTCTCCAATACCATGAAGAAGACAAGAGCGGCTCAAGAACCGAAATTATGTTGGGGAAATGGGACAAGCAAAAACATGTCGACTATTTAGACAAGCATCCCCACAAAAAATCTATTACAATGCAGAATAAAAGAACTGTCATTCACTACTATTCCAATGGGGATTCTTGTGATCAAACTGGCCAGCCTAGATCTGTTGAAGTTAAACTAAAATGCGTTGATAATCCTAGCCCATCCGCTATAGCTGTTTATTTGCTAGAACCAAAGACGTGTGAATACACTTTAGGAGTAGAGTCATCACTTTTGTGTCCCCTGCTAAGGCAGTCTGATGATTATGGACTGTTTGATGTAAACGAGTTTGTAGCTACAGCAGAAAAAGAAAATTCGAAAGCTCACAAGGCTACGTCGCCTACCGGGAACGCTAAAACTGTGGTTAAGAATGTCTTACCTCCTGGAACAAAAGTTAAAAAAGTAATCAAAGGTGTTCCCGGGATGGAGATCGTTGTACTAGACGATGAAAACGAAAATATAGAAAATGGTGAAGAAGAATAAGTACCAGGATGGAACGTTAGATTAGAAGGGATTCTAGATATTTTGTATTACAGTAAAATCAAGTCTGGTAGTTTTGGTTCTACGAATTAAAAATGCTGACCGGAACAACGAGGTCAATTATATAATTTAATAATTATTCGAGAATTAATAATTATTCGAGAATATTCTAAAATAAACTCCACCTCTGGCAGAGACAAATATTAAAATTGTAACTCCGGCGCTTGTCACATCAAACGTCATGTTGTTTATGGTAAAATAGCACGATTTTTCGCGTACGTGATCGTCGACAAATTTTTATCGTTTGAAATGATCCTTATGTCATGTCTTGTGCCGTGTATGTGACATGTGAGTACTATAGGATGTGGTAGTTATTTAACTAAATTAAAATGTCCATTATAAAACCATCGCATCCCATGCTACTGACTGAAGATAATCTGGAGAGTCAATCAGTAATATTGGAGTTGTTATTGTACTTTGTTAACCATATTGATTCAAATTTTCATACGTAAATTAATGTTTTAACAGAATGGTTAACTTAACACCAAGGTTTATTTTGAAACTGTTTCAGTGTAAATGTAATATTCAATATTTGTTTGTTAGCGAGGTATTCAATAAAGGCCTGTGATGACACCTTTTTGCGATAGTCATTAATTAATGTTTATGATTAGTTACGGTAAGATGTATTGCAAATTGTTACAAGTAAGCTAACTAGGTATAATGCATAAAGCGACAGATTTTAATTATAAGGTAGGTGAACAGTTTCAAACAGTTAATAAATTCAAAGCACGACATATTATATTTAATTCAATTGTTTGGAGGTCTTCAAATAAATAAATGCTTACTTTTTATTTTGTCTATAAAATCAAACAACCAACCTCATCAAAGGCAAGCAAAGTACAAATACTTTCTCTTCATCTTTGAACACATTGAGTTTTCAATCACTCTTCATGGCTTCACTATATCCACACTCCACACTGATAAAAGCTTCTTCATCAATACCTCAACCTCAGCGTAGATAGCTTACCGCTACAACGTAAAACTTAATTTAATCCTTCAATAATTAGGGACCTTCAGGATGCTTTAGTCTTTAACTTATAGTAATCGATACTACACACTACACATTATCAAAACCGTGTTTTTTAAATGCTGGCAAGTCGACTTGTAAAATGTATTAAATATGAATTTATCATATTTATCATTTAGCACTAGGTTTATTTTTATACACATTTTCCAACACACCTAAGCAGTATACCAATTACATTTAAGTGATAAACAGACACATGTTTCCAATCTTTCGACGACTCTAATAGCGCCATCCATCCAGTACTTGTTTTATGAAAAATTAAAGTCTACACTCTACATTAATATCGTAAAAATCTTAAACGTTATAAATACCAGTCGCTTTTTTTGTAAGTATGAATCCACAACAAGTATTTTGTCGTTGACTCACTGCTTCTTGAAACTCTTGAGAATGGGGTAAATATTGTCAAATGCTTCATAAATTTCCTGACGCACCTTTGCACCTAATGAGAAGCAGATTGAATATATTAGTAATTAATTCACCGAAAACATGCTTTATTGAACATTGTGTGCATGAGCCCGGTTTACGTAAACAACGCCATTACCTGTTAATACGACTTTTCCGGAAACAAATATTAACAATACAATTCTAGGTTTGACCATACGATAAATCAGTCCGGGGAAAAGCTCCGGTTCATAGCTGTAACACAAATAAACACAATAAATCATTTAAAAATCATGTAAGTAAATGACGATATTACATAGCCATCTTGTTTTATTACCTGCTAAATTGACTGTGTGTTAAAACTAATCCTTCCAATCGAATTGGAAATTTCACATCACAACTTCCCACCATGTTTTGGATTTTAAAATCAAGAAATTTAGCTTGAAATCCTAATTTCTGTACAATTCTAGCGTATTTCCTAGCAGCTAATCGGGAGTCTTCTTCACTCTTCGCACCAGTGCACACCATTTTCCCCGAACTGAAAATTAGTGCTGTTGTTCTTGGTTCACGAATACGCATAATAACTGCAGCGAACCGCTTGGGATTGTATTCAGCATTTCTAGCATGAAGCGCAATTTTCTTCAAATCTAATTTGCATCCTAAATTAACTGTCGATACTATATTTCTGCAAGGAAAATAGGAAAAATAATAATTTCATTATCTGGGAGGCCTTGACATTCAACGATTCTATGTTTGCTGGAAACTTACTGAAGCTGTGGAACAATTGCTGGATCAACGGATGATGGAGTTGCTGGTGCTCCATACATACTCATACTCATTTGAACACTCATAGGTTGATGCAAGTTGTAAACTGATCCGGATGGCTCCACTGATAATAAATTTTGCTGCAAAACAAGAGTAGGTACACATATATAAAAATGATGTATATAGAAACACCGATTCAGGAATCCTGAATCAGGATATGTAAAGCTACAAAATATATTTACAACCAGATTCACATTTTTTACTTTATATGACCGTACAATGAAATAATTGCCTATTGTCTGTTTTCCAATTTCCAAGAAAGATTTCAATGGACTACCTAATACCTAATTTGTAGTGACTTGTCTTTTGCTCAGCAATAACATCCCAGCACTTTCTCATTTTTATAATTAGACCAGACCTACTGCATTTTATACATCCAGAGGTAACTAGTAGATTCAAATAGCGGTAACTAATCATGATTCATATAATAAAATCTGGCAGAAACAATGGAAGTCTGTTTCCAAATTTAGAGTTGGGTGGGATTTAACATTGACAAATAACAATATTGCAATTGGACGAGCGTTCCCTGACGAAAAATTCATCAAAATCAGTTGCCCAACTGATTTCAGGAATTCCCGGACGTCCCTGGTAAAGCTAAATTCCAAACTTCATCTTACTATTTTTCAAGTAATGATATTATGCTTTGTCTATTGATTTTTAATTCAGATCCGTCCTGTTCCTGTTCCTGGGCGTTTTTGGGAACTCACCAAAGCAATTTCCTCTTTTCATACTCTTGTCCGAGTCCACCTAGCCTAACCAAATTTCTAACATTCCGTAAGAAACGAAAACCATAAACAAAACACTATACCGCGCGCAACCTGGCACCTGATTATAATTGAAACAACCAAGTGACAACATGTTAAAATAAAAACCTTACCGGTGTTTGTGGTGCCATAAGGCTATGAGGCGTCAAGGATGATAATCCTGAGGTATAGGAGGAAATGACACCGGTATTTCCAAGGCCGCCAATACCACTTCCACTCCCAAGTCCGGAAGTGGCTTGTGAATTACTACTACTGTTCCCAAGCGCATGTTGAGCCTGTTGAGCGGATGGTAAGATAAGGTCTTCTTCGGGCTGATGCAAGGGCGTTCCAATACTTGGAATGTTTGGGAATCCGGGACTTGGAAGCATTTGATCCATTTTGCTACTTGTATATATAACTTTTTAGCCTCACGAACAACTGTTTTGTCTACACGTGGCTGGCAGCTACACTTTTAACTTGTAAACTTGAATATTTCACAAACAATACTTCGGTTTGGGCCTTTTTTTCTGAGCCGTATCTGCTTGCAGTTATAGAAATACCAACTGAATGGATGGGTTTCAAGAATTTCTTTGTACGTACGTTAGATGAAATTCGAATTTCAATAACTTTCAATCAAATTCTGAGGGACCTCTTGAAATTTCCATAACAGCTTCTTATGTTGTATCCAAATCCTCCCAACCCGAGCCAGTGCAGTTTCAGTTGCTTTTTTAAACTGGCATCGCAAGCCCTTCAAATTTACAAGATTGACAAGAGTTTTTAGTTTTGATAAGCAAACAGCTCAAATACCGCAAAAGGGGAGGCTGACTGTTGTTTGTTGTTCATACCAGCAAAAGCAAAAGGCGTCACTCTCCGTGGTCGTCCGTCACCTCACTACTCTCATTGTTGACGTCAAATGTTAGCGTTGTGTGAAGCCGCTGACCTATTCTGACGCTTATGATGTCGCTCTTTTTTACAATGATGAGACAATAAGCAACATTTGCTTTCCGGTCGACAAGGTGGTCCACGACAAAATTATATTACGCTAATTACGTTTTTCCAGAATACGGATAAATGCTCCCCGTTTAGTGGATTCGCTGGACGATGGACATTTTTTGTTTTACAAGAGCATGACACAAAGAAATGTTGGAGGAGACATATAACTCGGATCGGATTCCTGGATTAAGTAGTACAACATGCGCAACAGTTACTTAATATCGGTAGGCCGTGTGCAACAAAACTGATGTTTCCTCCGCATTTGTAAAAACATATAATCACTGTCACAACTTAAAATTTTTACTTTCTTCAATTCCTCAACATTTTTCTTTATTGCTTCCAATCCAAACTACATACATACATACATACATAATATAGGAGCGGAGCTGAGAAACGAAAACATCTGAAGCGCTTTTTATTTTTCCTGCTAGTGTGCTGCTTCTTGATGTTACATTTGAAAGTATGTACATATGTGTATTCTTTGGGGTTTCCTTTGGTTGTGCTTAAATGCCTTATGATTTCTCCCACTTCGCATCTGCCTGTGCGTGCACTACTAATATATATATTTAACTTGAGCTTATAGCGGAAAAGCGGAATGGCTTACACTTACATATACTACGTGAGAAATGAAAGATGAACATGGGGAAAATGGAAAATCAAAAAGAATATATACATACTTATATAGAAAATATAGGAGGATGGGAAAAATATAGCTATGGGATCTACCGAGGAGATGTTCGTTAGTTTGTAATATCTACTTATGTCAAAGAATAACCTCTGTGAGTGTGTGTTCGGCTCAAACCAGTTCTCTCAAAAAACACTTTTACTTAAAGTCAAAGGTGAAAGTGACAATATAAATGGCGTGATGAAAAGACGGTAAAAATGCTTGTCACACACTAGTATACCCTAACCAGAAGACGATTTTATGCTGTCGCATGAGCATTCATTGGCGGTTCCGACGACACAAACATGTCAAATGGGTATATGCCTGATTTCTTGCCAGTTTAATGTTAGCATGATCGGGCGGAGAGTTAGTAAAATAATGTAACAGTTTAGAAATGTGATTACTTTTAGTCACAGTAAAATTCATTAGAGAGGTTCTAGTTCTAACGTGCCACATCTTCGAACTAGTGCCGTGCTTTGTACTGGTTTGATCCTCTAGTATACGGCTATATCCATATTCCTATTTAATACTCATACTCATGTCATTATCAACAACAACCTTCTGTGCAATAGTGCAATTCTGTACTTACATTTGTGTCGTGGTCGTGAGTGTATGTTGTATATGTGTAGTGCAGTGTTAGTAGTGTAGTAGTAAGTATGTACCTGTACCTATGTAAGTTGTACGCAGTGTGCAACTGCTGAATAATATGGAGTCAATATTATGGACTCTGACTACAATTTAATATGATCTCTTTATCTAAAGCTAAACAGGCTGTGCATGTGCACAGCTCCTATACACAATACACACTACCCACACTGCAATGCCATTACTATAATACTTTTATTTGCGTCCGTCCTGTGCGTGCATCTAATTGTAAGTATATTCGCTGTTCTCTATTTTCTCATCTCCCCTCCATCTAATCATTGCACCTGCACCGTGAGCATGTCTTTCCAGTTTCGTAACAGGACGGATAGACCCAGACTCAACCCTGGAACTGAACGCATTGTGTATGCATTGGCTGAACTGAAACGACTCCGAATAGTCCGAATCCGAATTTGCTTCGAAGCAGAACAAAGAGAAGCCGCATTCATATTCATATACATACGACTAAAAATTCTTGGAACTCAAAACTCAAGGCTAACAAATTGTAAAATCAGAAAGATGAGTTAAGTTAAACTAAATTAAACTTTTTGCAGAGTTTTGCAGGAAGGCATGTCTCAGAGTGCCCCTTAAATACTTAATTAATCAACCCATTTTTAATAAATCGAAATATTTATAATAAATGTAAACTAAACCTAGGTAAGATGAGCTTAATGCATGGTATAGTCCGCAATCTTGAAAAGGTTGAGTTAGGTGTAGAAAAGCAGCATTAATGTTGGTATGTAAAGTTTGTACCTATTACGATTTATTAACTTTAGCTGATTTTGAAATTTCTATTCACATCTTGGGTTGCCGGCCATTCCCAGAAATAAAGAAACGTGAATCTAGTAGGGTCAACAAAAGGGATGTACGGGAATGGGGGATATATAAATACGTAATAATATTATGGCATTCATTTGGGTTTATTCAACTAATGCAAACCTATACCTGCAAATAAAATTGCATATAAATTTAAAAAGAAATGTAAAGACACTTCTGCTAAACCTTATTCTCCATTCTCCATACCGTTTCCCGTCTGTGGGTGGACGTTATGGGAATTTAATTTAGGTAAGCTTTAGTAATTTTCAACTGATTATCATTTTTTAAAGGTTCGAAGTTTTGAAGAAAAAAAGGTTCACTTTTAAATTATTCATAACCTAATTTTTACGAATTGATTGAACCCAATGACTCATTGGCAATGAGGCAAATTATAAGTAACTAAATTCTCTGTACTATCTCTACCTTTCATATAAATATAACCAAAATTGGATTAAAATGGTTTTCCTTACAAAAATGCCAGCAATAGGGAAAATTGTCGTAACGAACCCTGTTGTGAATAAATCCGTGAAAGGGCTAGTTTATTTTTTGCATGGACCTTGTATGTTTGATATCAGAGCAAATAATTTTACGCAGATAAATCTGTTAAACGGATCTTTAAACCCATGTTAAGCTCTTTTCTTTGATGTAATATGCGTTTGCAGGTGACAATGGTGTAGACATGCAAACCTGGGTCGACAAAATTGTAAATGGTAGTTTTGCATTTAAAAATTTTCCAGTTGTATATCCTTCTTCACCAACAATTTCTTATACCCTACACCATGGAAAAGTATGTAAATTCCTCCATATTAAACAAGTAATCCGTGGTCGACACAATTCGGTTAATCTATAATACGTAAACATTTTAAAGTAGAAAGAGTCTATATGGTTTGATCAACTCTCAATGAGCCCGAATTCACCTGAGGACTGGGGAACAATCTGTAGGGTTGGCTCACAACTAAGTGAATCAATAAAACAAAAGGAACAAGAGACTGGAATTCCTCCAGACAACATAATTATTGGTGGATTTTCAATGGGTGGTGCAATGGCTCTGCACATAGGATACAGACTCTTTCCAAACATTGCAGGTGTATTTGCACTCTCATCATTTCTCCCACCGGACTCCCGTCTGTATGAGGTATTGGCTTTCTAGTCTGCTAGTCATAACTTTACTTATAAAACTAACTCCAACTTGACGCATACTCATTATGTGGTTGTTCAGTATCTTAATACGGAGCAGTGTAGGTGTCTTTTTGATAGACTGCCTATACCAATCTCATTTATATTTTTAGGACATGGAATTGCAAACTGTTGCAAAATTCCCAGAGATTAAATTTGATAAAAATAAGGAATCCCATATGGCATGTTTATCAGACCATGCAAAATTTCCAAGACTATTTATGAGTCATGGCCGCCAAGACCCTATAGTTCCAATCTCGTGGGCAAAGTCGACATTTAATAATCTTCGGGTACAGCGCATACTAAAACGTATGTACGGGCCTAAAAACACATATTCATATTGTAGAATTTCACACTTTATAGAAACAAGGAGTAGACGGGCACCTCTACACAATCGAAAACATGCAGCATACAATGAGTAAGCAACAACTAGGATTACTTCATTCCTGGATTGAAGAGACTCTTCACGCGAAAAATGAAACATCTACAAAAAGTACTGAATAATATATCCTTGCCCACATATTATATATTATACACTTTAAAATGCGAAATCACAACAAATTACAAAATGGTATAATTGGCGGTATATCAAAATTTAATGCAGCGTAATATTTAATGAATCATTAAAAAATAATAAGAACAACTTATACTTAATCTGTGTCACTATCCTTATCCCAGTCTTTTAACTTAGCATCCAGCATAAAATCATCTTGCAGAGCTTGCCATAAATGCTTCTTAGAAGAACCACTATTTTGTGCTTCGGATTTTCGTTTTCTTTGCTTGTTTTGATAACTTTCATCCTCGTCGTCAGTGCTGGATTCATTCTTTATTGTTACTTCTCCGTCGGTTGAATCAACTTTACCTAACATTTTGCTTTTACTCATTGCGCCAGCAAATATCTCTTTTGATTGGGACAGTACCTTTTCCTTTTTAAATTCTGAGCTATGCGAAGCTCGAAGTTTTGTTTTTAACGTCTTTTGTTGTTGCGCTACTGCGTTGAACAATTGAACCACTCCTCTATTAAAATTCAATTACAGCACATTATAGTTTTTGATTACTGAAACATAATCATAAAAATGCACAATTTTTTTTACAAAGTTCTTGCTAGCTTACTTTGTTGCAATCTTCACAAGATCAGTTTCCAATTCCTTGTCGGGTTGTTCTGCAGTTAGGCGATTAAGGTTCTCCCAAGCTCGCTCCTATAAATATGATTAATCATTCCTTAATCCTTAGTCAGATAAATTCATCTTTTATTAACGACTATCTAATTGTAAAATATAATATCCACACGCGCCGAGTTTTTACCAGTTTTCGCTGACGTAATTCCAATTTCCTTTGCTGCTTGAAGGACAAAAGGGCATCGTCATCTTTGCCCTCTTTCTCGCCATCCTGGTCCTTATTTGCGGCAGCCAAGTGACGTGTATCATCTACAGCAATCTCTAGATCATCTTTCGGTTTATTACTAGCTTTCGTAGTCTTATTGACCTGTTAAAAAAAACCCGTCTGTTTGTTAGCTTTAATAATGATCCCATTTGATAAAAAATATAATAAGTGAAAGCATCAATTATCAATAACATATTATAATAAAATATATACCAACCTCGTAGTCCTTCCTTGCTCGGGATAAAATCAGAGTTTTCTTATTTTTCGGCTTTGTACTTTTCAAAATTTTTGACATGGAATCCGCCCATCCTGTAATTTCTTCTAAACCGTCGTTGTCCTCCGCATTGTTGTCATCAATCTCCGAATTCCCATCCACATCCAGATCCTCCAGAGTCCCCATTGCAAATTTTAACTGTTATTTATTTATTAGCCCAACGCTCCGCTCACTGCACTATACACTGTTTAATTCTATATTGAATATTGTAGTGTAAAATTATATATTTAAAAAAAATATTCACAGAAAGAAAACAATGTGCGAGCGATTGAGATTTGAGATGTGGGAAATGCATGTGTGAATGTAAAAAGTGTGCAAGCAATGCACACTCCCTGCACACATTGCACACTAATACATACGTACATAAGTATATACATAAAAGCATGTAGCTCCAGATGACAACCTCACATCGCGCCTGCACACTCTAAAGATGGTTTAGCGAATTTACATACATCTTCTTGTGGTGACGGTGAGGTGAGGGTGACCCACAGGATTTGGTGATAAGATAATGAAGTGTGGATGGATGTGGATAACAAAAACAGAGTTCAGAGTTCACACGTATCATCTCTCCGTTCACCTGGGTATTCATATTTTTATCGTAAATCGTAATGTAGCCATCATATCATAATCATCATCATATCAACTTCCCGTTTGTGTACACAATTTTAGAAGCACGTGTGTCTAACTCTACATGTGCTTCTAAAAACTTGGACAAAGAAGAATGAAGATTAATATTGTGCAGAGCAGATCCGTCTATTCATTTGACAAGTGATCAGTCAAACGTTGCTGGATAGGCAGACTGAAAGGAAAAACTGAAACTGGAATTTAAAAACATGGAGAAAACAGTTTCCCCAAAATCCAGCGATTGCTTAAGTTGTCGAATTGTGTCATTTGTTGGACTAACTGGATCCGGAACTTACGTTGCCTATCATGCTAGCAAACAAAAGGGCTTATTTGGGAAGTGCACTTTGGGTGCATTTGCTTTAGGTATAAAAAAGTATACTGATACTACTGACTATTCTGCAAAAATATACAAAGCATTATTGCATGAAGTAGTATTATTAACTGGTAATGAAATAAATCCGTTGTCCTTTTTTTGATATATTTAAAGGCTTAGCATACATTGGAACTGCAAGACTGACAAATATGTATCCATTTACAAAATTCAATCCTAGTGATGATGGGAAAGGGTGATAATGATACACCGAGATTGTAATATTTTTTATTATCTAAAAAAAGTATTGATTCAGGTGTGTTTCGTAATAAAAGTTTAATGTGGGATGTGTGTAAGTAAACCTACATTGTTGTTCATTTTTATAGTTTATTTATATAGTATATGAAGCTAAAAGATCCTGTCACTGATGTAGATTTTAAACTTTGATGTATCGTTTAATGAGTGAGAGTCGTCTATACAAGCAGCTATAATAAACGAATTTTTAATTGCTTCGACAATGAATTCGACGTTTGCTTTTCTTGCAGACATGTCAACTTGTGTGGAGTATAGAGCATCTAAATCTAAACTAATTTGACCATGACTGTCAATCTAATGAAATAAGGGCGCGATGCTGGTGGGGTCGTGGTACCCGCACGGGCTTGTGGACAGTGCTATAATAAACGAATTTTTAATTGCTTCGACAATGAATTCGACGTTTGCTTTTCTTGCAGACATGTCAACTTGTGTCGAGTATAGAGCATCTAAATCTAAACCAATTTGACCATGACTGTCAATCTAATGAAATAAGGGCGCGATGCTGGTGGGGTCGTGGTACCCGCACGGGCTTGTGGACAGTGGCTGGTTTTCATTGATATGATTATGATTATATTCGTTCGTGGCTGTCGTGGCATGGCATACATTCGTGTATATCGTTAAAATCCGTAGTAGTCGAATATATCGTTAAAAAAATCCGTAGTAGTCGAAAGTCAGAAATGACATGTCATTCAAATCAAACATAAACAGGGCTTTAACAACCACAACGTCTGACAAAAGTGGTATTCCAGATTCAGATTAACAATGTCATAATTAACATTAATATTCTTTCTATATGCCAAAAGCAAGAAATATCATATTAGGCAGTTAGGCACATTTACGTTTTCTTGTAGCATGCATTTGCATTTGACTTCGACTTCCCATCCCAAGCTTGCTCGCAATTTTCAATTACCGTTTGATATCATACATGCGCCGAAAATCGAAAATCAGGGGATTGAATACGAATGGGGAACCAGACAAGGCAGAAAGCACTGTAGCGTCCCACCCAATTTCTCAATTCCCAATCCAACGTGTAATTAATTAAAAGATTTTGATGGTAATTAAATGGATTATGTTAGCAAGAGCATAATATATGTAACATTGCATTGCAGGTTTTGCAGGAAGGAATAGGGAATTCAGAAATCAAAATTGCGAATGACTGAACCGGATTCTAATTGTAAAGTCTATGGTCGTTTGTGTAACAGCGTAACATACGTGTATAAACATAAGTCAGCTTTTACATAGCCTATTATTGTGTTAACTACTGTTAACTATATTTCACATTTTCCAAACTAGATACTATTGTTTTGAATGGTCACATTGGTCACTGGACACATACGAATTCATCAAGAGTGTAGCGATGACCATTCTTCACTTGATTTTGTGTTGTTGATTCATTTGTCTAATTCATTGGTCATCCTCTCGTCAGTCAAATCTAATCGTAAGTGCACTATCCACTCTATCCCATTCATAAATAAGCCCATATAAAAATGAATACAAGTCTGCGTCTGCTCTAGAATTCGTATTGTCTTCAGCATGTGCTCTGTACTGATGAAGACATCCAATTCATTAATAAAGGAACTATATAGAAACGCTCACTGCACATGGCAAGGCTTTTTCAAACATGTTGCAGGAAACTGAATAATTAATAGTAGGAGAGTGTATTATGGCTCGCGGATTCTAAACACAATTTAATAGTAGGCATAAAATATTTGCGGATAAGTCACGATCACGATATGCATAAACGCGTATTTTCAACAAAAATTCAACAAAAGGCTATTAATTGATATTGATAGTGTTTAATAAACGGAAAGCTATAATACCAAATAACCCCATACAACTTTTAATCCCAATCCAAGTCATGAACGTATGTAATATTGTTATTTCCAATTGGTATAATTAGCCTTGTTGGATGAATTTAGAGTTTACTCTAGTTGTTTTAAAGTTGTATAATACTTGGATTCCTAATACGGTCTAGATTACGCATTTACACCTCTTCAGTGGTTCTTATCTAGAATGGATTTATGCATTGTGTCGCGAAGCATGATACGATTTTTTTTGTCAGTTTATGTGTTTTGTTTTACATATTTTTGCATACAGGATTTTGGCTCTAAATCTTAATGCAAAAAGTGTTATTCCATTTTATACAATTCTACTTGCTTAAATCACAGTTCGAAACGAAGGTGTCACTTCACAAAATTGAAGCATGCGCATGATGTCTCATTACTTACATGTTCAAGGTCAGAGCTGAAATATGAGATGGTAGTAATTTTAAGTTTTAATTTTAAGGTGCGTTGCATGTCACTGAATCTAATAAGATTCTTTGCACTTTGCTTTTGTAAAGAGCTGTCTCTTCCAACGTCAAACTAAATCCAAGGTAAGTCGAGCAAACATTGCTTGTTATGTTGCAAATTGTAAAAGTGTTGATGTACTCTCCTATCCATTCTACTAAACGCCAAAAATATACAAGTCGGTACGCCTGTTAACTCAGACAAACGTACACGCCAATGCACACACGGTGAGTAATTTTAGAAGGTTTTTTAGTATTTAACCGCAAAACAAAGAAGAGCCTACTCATGTGAAAATCCTTATGCTGTTCTGAAAATTCCAGAGAACAAAATATGTTACAAATAATAAATGGAGCAGTATACAGAACTGTCTGACTGTTGCAAGATTTTCGAGAATATTAAGCACATGGCTAAAATTACATGACATGACATTCGATATTGGTGAGATTATAAAGGGATTAGAACATTTTCCGTCTGACGGATTTGTACATAAGGTACTTGAGAATTGCAAAGGATATTCTGTAGTCTTCCTTTACCCCAGAGACTTCTCAAGTTAACTAAAATCAACATTGAGTACAATCAGAAGCAGTATTACAGATTCTAAATAGTATAATGAATGTAAAAAATTAAAAAACTAAAAAATGCTCCACCATTATTTCAACTAGTATACAGTACAGTGTATAACTTTAATAACTACATCCTGTTAAATCCGTTTTCCATTTTTTCTCCACGCGAATCGCATTTACAGCAGGAGTAGTAAGCAAAATATAATTTAGAATTTATAAACTGACTAGGTAATATATAGAAAGTAAGAAGATGGTGCCTTCTACTGAATCAAATGACTTTTGATTATATGGTGTGAAAGGCACTTCATGTGAAATTATGCATGAATGCATGACCACATATGTCACGAAACAGAAACAGTCTCATTGTGGAAATGCAGAAAATGACCAGTACAGTCATCGAAATAAAGTTTGACAGTTTTTTACGTAAACGTCATGATTAAGGTTTTTCGCACAATCGCACCTGTTTTAACCACATCGTGCAATGCCAAGGGATTTCCTATGGTATGAAACTACTTCACACTACTTTCGACACTGCGTGAGTGTGAGTGAATCAGACAGTTTATTGGTGATGTTGACTTGATCACGGCGACCATGCCGTGCCCAAATAAGGAGGTATAAATACATCGTGTTTTTCTTTATAATTACGATATGACTGTGATTACTTAAAAGATACATACAAACCTACTCGGCTCTCCGTTGCGCCTTTAGTTCCAGCGTAGA
Organism: Dicranocentrus wangi; assembly: GCA_036850665.1. Lineage (NCBI taxonomy): Eukaryota > Metazoa > Arthropoda > Collembola > Entomobryomorpha > Entomobryidae > Dicranocentrus > Dicranocentrus wangi. The sequence goes on along the minus strand of JAANSN010002437.1, from coordinate 9,101 downwards.
AAAACTACATGAAGATCATGATTGTTATAATCCTCTTAGATTCTGTTAGGTCCACTTTATTGCTTCGTTGACTTGCATCTCCTGCTTGTCTATAGTTTATGGTCGAGGCGTAACTCTCCAGAAAAAAATTGATTGAATACAACTAGAGAACTTCTAACAACGATTGTAAGTAAGAACGATAGCAAGAGCGTCGAATTTACTGGTGTATGATGCAAGCGTACTTCCATACCTCATATATGAAACAAGCGTGTACTACAGCCATGTGTCTTGTGTGCATATAATATTAGATTTTATTATTACTGTTTACCATACTCTCTTTACTCCATTAAATATCTTATGCCCATATATGTGGACACACGATCGCACTATATACCTTACACCTTATACAATGCATATTTGGTCAGATTTATAACCATCAATCGTGATCCCAGGAGCCTTAGCCGTGATAAAGTTACACATACCGAATACAGATATTCGTTTGCAACTTTTGGCCCGAAAGATAGCCATGTCATGTATTTATGATAGAAATAGTATAAGGGCTTATGGATGTTAATGATGCGGCCTTCCAGTTAGTCATATATTATTCGTCTCTGGAGAAGAGAAGAGCTCTCACAAGCAATTAAAGTTGAACATCTTCATTGATGGCAGAGATCTTTGGTTTTGGTGTGCTGTCGTGCATTACATTTCATGGCTCTTCTCCTCTCACTGACCACATAAATATGCATATAAGGTAAAGTAAAGAAAAGCAGTGGACATTCAGTGAGGCACCCACAAGCTTCTCTACTTTTAGTAGCACGATAGACAGCAAATAATGAAACAAGCTCCTTGCTAATTTTTCAATGAGGAAGACAAAACCAAAATTTCTCAAGTGGATATTAACTAATATGGAAGCACAAGCACACACAGCTCATGCAGCGTATTATATTGTGAGATTCTTTAGGTTGTAAATACTGACAATGAGCCATTAGCCGTTACTCATCTCATCTTGAAGTTAAAGCAGTTTGCGCTGCATCCATGATGAGTTCCACAACTTCATTTTTTATGTAAATTTGTAAGCGAATATCTCAGACGAAGCGCGGGGTTCACTTTACACGGGATAATAACCCGGTGCTGCTGACCCTGTAGGAAATTTGTGTTCAATAAAAGTGAAGGTTGTATAATATAGAATGTTTTCATGTGAAATGTGCTTAAAAGGTGACAAAAACAAGCACACTTGTTGAGCTACGTATGTACACCATTTTGAAGTTTAAGTCAATATCTCTACATCGCTGCTTGCCCCATTCAAAGTCGACCTATTTGTAGGCTTCAGCGAGTTAGTAAAGCCATAGTCAACTGGAGATAAAACAGTCAAATCAAGTTGGTTTTCATCGGTAGTCTTCTTGTATCACTGATGACTGCCCTGGAAGGTGCTCCCCTGGGGTGGACTGAAATGAGTATAATACGGAGTTACTATCTCAACTGCAACTGAACGATAACCTACGAGGCCGTACGGCTGACGTAGTTGAGTGTGTGGTGTGTGTGTGTACCATGTGTCGTTCTCGTTATGTATTGATTGGACAGATTAATTATTGTATATTAACTCCAAATAGTATCGGAAGAATGATGAGCTAATAAAGATAGGCATACGTTTACCCAAATCTGAGTACCCTGCATGTCGTGAACTGGGCAAGCTCAAAATTGTCGGTACAATTTCTTTGTTTCGGTTCAACATGCCCTTTGCCTCGGCAAGAATGCAAGATATGACAAAATTGTAGTTGTACTGACATTATTGCTACGAGCGGCGAGCGCACTCACTTTAAAACTGGAAAGGAACTTTGCAAGATCTTAAAAAAAAATGGATGTTGAAGGAAACCGTGCAATAATAGTCCCATCAAATCAAACCAATATTCAGACCACAAAACCGTTTGGTTCTGCAACCAGATTTGATTGGGTAAAATATCCGCCACAAACTGAGCTACCGCAAGTTGTAGAAAGCGAAAGCCGTACTTCTCAAATTCGTCGGACTAGTTTGAGTCAAAGAAACTTATCCAGGAAGGCAAAACTATGCTTCCGGTTGGCAGACTTGGTGATGGTCATGTGTCTAATATTCCCTTTAGCTATAGCGTTTTGGCGTGGGGTATGGCAGTTAATGGACCATCACAGTAAACGATGGGGCATAGACCCATGGCTCAGTATGGGCGTAGGATATAGTATACCGTTTGTTCTTCATCTATTTCAAGAACCACTAAAACGCTCCGTGTGTCTTGAGAAAATGAGCTTTCCCTGTTTCTACCTATTGACAAGAACAATTCTCCTCGTCCATTCTTTTGGGTCTGTAAACCAGTGGAGAGGCTTGTGGGCATGGATGGATGGAGAATTTGGAACAGAACCTTTGAGCGCGGCTATCATGATGGCGATTGGAATATTTTTTTCCATCGTATCGAAAACGCTAAATAATGTGTTGGCACCACCATTGTTTTGCGTTGTGGACGAAGCAAAATCTATTCATGACTGCCCATTACGATTCAAAACTTCGGTAATATACGATTTTTGCTGACATAATATGCTTCAGTCCTAATTTCCTAATTTAATGAATATAGTTACTGTGTACGTAAGTGTGTACACACTGTAGACTTGTATATTACACTAACATTACACACGACAAACCAATCGTGTATGGTCTTTAGTATAGTTGTTCTATATGTACCAAAGTGACAGGTGGCAGTTCCAGCTACAACTTACTTAACCCATATAACATAGGCCCATTAAATATAAAAGCTTGGCACCTTAGACTACCCTGCATGTCATTACAATAGCTATTGATTCAAAATTTGTCTGCAGTACATTGAAAAACTGCGTTGCAAAATGTAATACAATACACATGCTCGCTCATTCCATTTTTCCGGTTCCTAGACAGGGTCACTATTTATATGCTCACTAGTTGAAAGTCATATGAAATATAATATATCATTGTGGGTAAAATTCCACATAAATCAATCAGGTTTATGAAGTACCTTCGTTAGTTAGTAAAAGGAGTGACTCATGGTTGCGGTTGCACACAACTCCAGGCATGCAGTTGAAATAAGTATTCAATATTAGTTAATGTGCAAGAAAGTGATTTTACTGATTTTTTGGGTTATATGATGCAATGTCACGGGTCGTGCACCAGTTTGAAAGAAGACGTCCCATAAAATTATCTTTATTGATTATGATTGCCATAAATAATGTCCATGCACATTTGCCTAACCTGTTTTATCCCTATTCGTGATTTAAGACATTACGCTAGATATAGATAGGTTAGTCACCAAAAAAATAATGCATAAATATGTTGTTTGCAGATCATTAATCACACGATTACTGGGCGTACTTGCATCTTGCATCCGTGTTTTATTTGCAGCATTTCAGACACTTTTAATTATTGAAATTACGTTTCACGGGCTTTTATGTAATAAAATGGAATTGTCAGTCTATATATTTGATTTACTTTCATGAAGCCTAAAAAGCGGTTTCAATACGTTCTGGACTGCTTCTTCTCAGTTATTATCATACCAGGATTTGTGGTATTCTGTTGGCGTGGACTATGGACACTGGCTGATGTCTACTTATTTCCAGAAAATGAAACTCATTCAGCTCTGGCATCTTTGGTAAATATGGCATGGCACAGTGTATATGAACATTACGTTTCTTGATTTTGCTCTTCTGTCAATTTCTTGTCCTAAATATCAATTTGGTTTTCAGTGCGTTGGATATACCATCTGTATCATTTTGTGCCTTGCTCAACCGTGGCTTTGCAAACGAGTACGAAATCTTAAGGGTCCTACACGACTGGTATTTGTTGATACGATTTGTATTTTTGGCTTCGTCGGGTGCGTTCTTGCTTGGCGAGGCGTATGGAACTCGTACAACATTTTCCTCGTTTTTGGTACGTGCGTTCACGATTACATTACGAGTTTTTCCTTATTCATATGCTTGCTTATTGCATATTCTTTTGATTTTTAAATTGAGTCATTATAAAGTATACCTCAAATATACCTGTATGCTTAGTATATGTAATTAAATGTTTCTGTTCATGAATTCATCAGAAGAGCAAAATGTAAGCGAATGGATCACAACGGTCCTTGGAGCACTTGGAACAATGATTCTAGGGTGTATTTCCGTAGTTGTCGTTCGGGGAATTGCTATTGATGGAGATTTAGTAGATGATGGCTCAGCAGAATGGCTCATTCCATATATCTCGGTGATCAATTCTCCTGTTTACGATGTTCCGTTCCCTGAACCGTGGTTATGTAGATATTTTTGTACATCTCAGGTTCGTTTGGATTTAGCCAAAGTTTCAATGGGGAATTGAGATGTTATTTTGTATTAAATGACTCGTCGAGCTATTATTTTGTAATTTATTATTGTATTTAGAAAATTGGTGGGAAGAGACGACGCCAAGGAACGAAACATAGTAAACTGAATACTGGGGATGGAACCGACAAAGCATTAACAAAACCTCTAAAAGCTGGAAGTGCTCTAACCAATTCGGTTCATCCAACGACACATGGAACTGATGACTATATAAACAAAAATAGTAGCATGCAGCAACATCCTGTGAGGAATAGTAGGTTCCGTTTGAGTGACCTTCCCAATATTGACAGTTCATCAGAGGAAGAGCTTGGGATGAGGACAACAATGATACCGCTACCGGATGACGGCAATGAGCAAAGCGGTCTTCACTACAGTCGTGGGGTAGTTAAGCAGGATGAGCATCAGCCTATCTGAAATACAAGACGGCAGAGGAAGAAAAAGACAATATTCTCTTTTTTATTCGAGCACAGTAAAGCCTTCCATAATACTCTTTCTTTTGTATGTAGTATGTACATTAATGTGTAGTTTGCACACGCCAAGTTTTTACAAAGAGGACGAAAAAACTAATTGTTACAATTCATTGCTAACATTTTTGAATATATATGGGAACTTGAGTAGTCTAATTCGACGTTGTTACTTAATTAACATCAATTCGCAAAAATCATTTTAAATTAAGCTAATTGCGTTTTTATTCATTTATAATTATAAAAGGAATTCCGCTTGTCAGTCTTGTCGCCACTTATTGGTACACGTTGAGAAAGCATAAAGGCTAAAGACACGCAATTGCTATTAAAAAGCTGCTCCAATCTAATGAAACAGGGGTAGCTCCAAAGATAAGAGGGGATTTAAGAATTATGCATGGAGATGGCTGACCATGAATGAGTTAGCTATATTTCCAATGAATTGCAAAATAGCCCGATCCAAGAAGCGGTCCAAAACAGAAAGTTTGCCATTCGGTGCGATAGTGCATGAACCGAGGACTGGACGTTCTTGTGTAAAGCCAAAGAGTCTACGCTTACCCCCAAAAAGTCTATCCCGTCGCAAGAACCAGACACAAGGGAGGACAAAAGTAGTGGCATAATATTAAGCGTAATGTCTTTATAATGCAATCGGATTATCGGAATCGGATGTTTTTGATGGAATGTCGCTTAATCCTCAATGGAATACAATAATACTTGCTTAATGGAATATAATAATCCCCGACACCTAATAAGCTTCATTAGTAAGCTTTCCAAGATTTTCTCCGTCCCACAAGTTGAAATAGAAAGCATCATCCAAAAATGCAAACATAATTAGGTATAGTATTTTTAAATTAATGATCATATGTACATCTAAAAAATAGAAATGGAATTTTTGAGGAGAGACTCATATAATTGAGTAAAAACATCAGCATAAATAATATTTCTGGAGTCGACTAACAAATAACAGAATTTTATAAAGCTAAAAGCTGAAAACTGCAGAAGATAGGAGAGACACGAGACTGTTGGCAGCAGTGCAAGAATAAGATCATGCCCAATTGGAATTTCGAAAATATACAGCAAACAACTATTGGCAAGTAACATTAGTATAGCGTCGACTCAATACATAGTTTGTGTAGCAGTTTATTAAACCGCTTTTTGTTCTTAATGCCAACAGTTGTAATGTAACGTGTTCATACGTCATACGACGAATTTGTTACGTTAATATACACTGTAGATCTGACGGATTTGTATTTTTCATATTTAAATAGTAGTAAACAGGAGCAGCGACGGCAGTAATAGATATGCGATACAATACGAAAATATCATATACCCATACCATCCATCATGGACATGTGATGTAAGATGCAAATCAAGGTGTCTGGCAAGTTGGTTACGTTGTGTACGAAATATTTTGCAAAAAATGACGGCTTTCCCTTTCAATACAAGAAGCTACAAAGAAATCTGGCGAAAGTTCCTGTCGTTGCCTTGTACGAATAATCAAAGAATGCCCTGATGAAATCTTGAGTTTAAACGTAAAAACTGAAGTGTATGACGAGAGATGTGTATTAATGGAATGTTTTTACAAAGTTTGACTGAACTAGAGACAACACTGATGGATATTATCCTTTTTGACACTTCTGTCGCACAATACCCACGAACGGAATATGTTCGTTGGTTGGTGGATATCGTAAATATAAATAGGTATAAATTAACAAAACTGTTGACTTGTGCATTTATAGTGCATTTATAAAGTTATTTTAAGCTAGTGGAAACCTGTAGAGAAAACTATATTTTCTTAAACTTTATGAATTTATAAATCGACATATCACAAAATTGAAAATTGCAGTATCGCTAGACACGATACAAAGCAAAAAGAAAACTTACAATTAGAAGACTAAATGTATGTTTAGGTATATGGTATATTATGTTTTTCCCTAAATTCTGCTTTGTTCGCAGTATTCTTGTGTTGTGAAATAATAAATTAATCAAAAAGTAGGTCTTCTGCAAAAACTCAACACATTGTATTCACAGAAGTTGCCCTATTTTCATATATATACGTTGTTGGCGTCAATTAAATCGTAAAACAACTGCATTGGTGCATTCTAGACCACGACAAAACCTTGTCCTGATAAAGCATAAAGAATTCAATTAAAGATTTAACGATTTTTCAATAATACCATGTAATAAACTTTTCCTATGCCCTATTGTGATGTTGGGTGGGTTTGATATGCGTTTCTTTTCCTATCTGTACTTTTCTGTGACAATTTCCATTCCCATAACACATTTCAACAGGACAGAGTGGCAGCCAGCGCGAAGCCACACTCAACTTGTGAGGTGTAGAGAATTTTTCTTTTCATGTTCCATTAGATCTACGACGTTCTACAATCAATGAATGGATGAAAGGCTTCAGTCACCAGTCAGACGAAACAAAACAGTAGCTCGTGAATTTCTTAGATTTACAAAAAAGCTATAAAATGCAAGGCCACAAAATGCCTTTTGATTTGTCTAATAATGCGCCTACTACTGCTATAACTATAAATGAGCTTTTATAAGAAGATATCCTCTTTTTCATTTCACACGGGTGCACTCCAATGCTCTCAAATGTCAGAATGTCACACATGTAGGATTTTTAGAGAAACAAGTGTAACACAACAACGGGAGGTTTTGGATTAGAAAAAAAAATGTCTGGTATATGGTGGTAATGAGCACTGCTTATAATGGTAAAGTAGAAAAAAAGCCAAGATGTAAGCGTATGACTTTCTGCTGACGTCCAAAAGCGTAGCATATGTTTGAAAACCTACAAAACAAAGACGCTTGAAGCTCAAGTCAAGAAAAATCGACCCCACACTCTCACTCACTACGTTTCACTTACTTGACAATTTTTTATGAAAAGAAAGCAAGTGTGTCGTATGTAATATATACCGTGCATGTGAGACAGTAGTTAGTGAGAGTGAACATTGCATAATAATGTGTAGAACAACAGAGCTCTGTAGTCTGTTTGTAAGTAATCGGTTTATTATGTGTATTTTGTTTGTATATTTTTAAGGTAAATGTTATACTGTACGTGCTCACTAAAAAGCAACTTTCGTAGAAAAATGGATCCACTCCACCACATGTACATACCGAGATTGAGATGTGAATCCCGAATCCGGGTTAAAGCAGCCGAAAATAGATCAGTAGGACCAAAGTTAAGTAATTACTACGACTTGGATTTTAAGTAAGCGTTGATGAAAAACATACCGTAGGTGCCACAAACCATTTTTGTTTAAAGCAAATTAATCTCCAGTTATTTTGTGTGTAGCAAAGAGATCGAACAATGTACGATAAACAACGTACAATGTGTTAGATAATGAATTTATGTAATTCAGCTTTACAGGATAACGTTCACATAAAGCACACAAGTCTCCGCCACTTGGAATTAAATGAGTGGAAAAATTTTGCCACTTGCATGTTCATGTTCTCAAAAAGTTTATTTTAGGGATTTGCCCGTCTTGGTTCGTATACGTGTTATCCGCCGACATATTTTGTAACACAAGTCCTTCAAGTGTTTTAATATTATCTATCACTTCAAGATTGACTGCGCCAATTGCAAGTGTATAATATGTATATTATAATTATAACCCTGCATACATACGCCAATAAATTATAATCCGCACAATATCTTAAGATTTATGAATTCAACGGACGTAAGCACGATGTAACATTCATTTGACATTTCAGACATCAATTCGTATTTTAATGTGACGCTGTCCACAGATATTTCCTAGTAAATGAAATGAATCCGTAAAATCGGTTAGTTACGTACGAGGAGCACAGCCCTAATCATATTTTTGTTAAGACCGTAGCTATACTGCTTTAAACGGGTAAAAAGATGATAGAAAAAATGCTGCATACCATACCATAGGGTGTGTGTGTGAGGACGATGATGATGACGGTGTCCTTGATCAGAACTTTGCGAACTTTTTTCGTGCCAGTAGAGGTGAACGCATGGCATTATAGGGAAACGGAGCAGTTTTAATTTCATTCCCATGTACTCCCGTTTTTTCGAACACGAAGTCTTTCTAGATTATCATGCAGATGTGAAATGTGAGCTGGTGCTCGTTTTTCCACACGTTCACAAATTCACGTTTTTTCCTTTCGTAAAAATGGGACTTCGCAAACAAAGCTATCTGTCACATAGCATCGATATGCTTAGGAAAGGATCTGTATGGCATATAGCATGACAGAAAACCAAACCAATTTTTTTCTGCAATAGCAATACAAGATATCACAGCAGTATCCCAGCCCCAGAATGTCGTATTCAAACTCAAT
>JAANSN010002436.1:0-24132 GCA_036850665.1 Dicranocentrus wangi | reverse complement strand
AGTAAGGCTAAGGCTATATTGTCAAGTAATTTTAAAATAAAACATGTGGGTAATTTTTTGTCTTTTGGTTTTGATAGAACTCTGATTTGCGATGGATGGTGGCCCCTTTCAATTTTTTGAACTCGGATGCCCTGCTGGACAGATTGCCACTCCGGATTCCGGTGGCACTTCTCAGGGACCACTATATGGTGCGTGGCGGACTGGTCATTGATGTCGAGATTGTGGACACCTCCAAAGAGGTCAAGGTCCTCACGATTCAGAGTCAAAAGTGGTGAGTATTGTAGTGAGTGTCGAAGAGATATATATATTTTCATTCAGATTGACAATTTTTAATTCATCATCATCACGTTATGCTGTAAATTGAGTTGCATGTTTCAACAATAATAATATTTAATTTTTGGGTTTTTTGTATGGAAATTGCAGATCCTTTTCGTATGATGAGCAGGTGCTAGTAGCTAATGCAAGGTGGAGGTGCTCAATCAAATAATCAGAGATTAATTAAATCACGATGTGGTCATCAAGTTAATCTGTTGTTCGAACTTAACTATATGGCTGTTTAAGACTGTTGTCCTCCGTTGTTACAATAGAATGACTGATTCTTTTTTTGGACTTTTTGTACCTAAACCTAATACTAATAAGTTAGCAGATTAGTGGCTCTCATGTTGATAATCATAATAATAATAACGTGTTATTATTTATTTTTATTGACTAATTGAATTCTTACTGTTGGTTAATAATCACAAAGGAATTTAACAAAAAATTAGCGTAAACTCTGCGTCTGCATCATACCCGAATCATACGTGTCCATCTCACTATTTTCTTCCACAACTAACTCCTGAATTGTATCTGTACAAACAAATTACTTAATTTTAGTTATCCCACCTTTTTTAAAATAGGAAATTAGTATATATTTTTTTAGTAGTTTCATCTTTAGTCGTACTGAACTCATCCATTTGGTTCATGTCTTGTAAGGCTGTCTGGAGACCAAGGATCAAGTTGACATTGTGTCCATTGACCGCCCGATATTTCTGGAGGGCGGCGTACCAAAACTCTTTCAGGTTGACGGTGCCCACTTGTCTCACCGCAGGAATGTCCGTGTTCAGCCCCAAAAGCCTCATCAACTCCTCCCACCTGTCTGTCGTCAGCTCTGGCTCTGCAGCGAGGAGCTTGGCGGTGTCCAGCATCCACCGAGTGGAGGTGGGGTTGTAGTTTGGCACAATATTTTGACGAATTTTATCTGTCATGATCAAAAGCACAAAGTGGGTAGAAATGTGCTTTCTTGTTATATAATATTTTGTATTATTTTTTTAGTCACTAACCCGCCACCAGAGCGAGACCCATGTTGGTCTGGAGAATGCTGGCTAATTTGGTTGGGTTCCCATCCGCCGACGCGCGACTCCGCCAATATTGGAGGACGCAGTAGTAGAGTCCATTCCAGTTGGTTTGCTGGGGCGGGTTCAGCTTCATCCGGAGGGGAAACAGGTCCCCTGGTTTTATTCCAGGGAGCCTTGTCACAAGTTGCTCCGCCTGGAGCTGGTTACTCAGAGTGGGACTATTTGCTAAAATGTCGATGATGCGGTGGTCCGTGATTTGGAGTCCCATTTTCGAAAACAAAAAATGCGACAATTAGCTTAAAAAAGAATTGTCGGTTTGGCGAAAAAAATCCAACTGAAAGACTTGCCCAATCCTCTCTGGTGGAAGAGTGGAGTGGCGCCATGGATGACGCTTTTTCCTTGTTTGGTTCGATCAATAATGCGAAAATGTAAACTGCAAAAAAAGCTGTAAAGTGTTGTGTATCGTGTATGCCTATGCCTTGTAGTATTCGTGCAGGATGGACAAACATGATAAAAAATAGAGATAAGAAGGTGTCATAATGCTCGCAGGAATAAAGCTATAACGGAAGTTAACTTAAATGCGAGTGCTAAAAAGAAATTGGCAACCAAGTGACGAAAAAATGTTTCCACAGCAAACAAGTTGATCTCACACAAGCCACACAGTTTAAGTATGAAATATAGTGAGTAAACCACAAACAAAGCTGCAAATTCCCAGAAAACTATAGTGGTAGACATAATATTATCATGAAACTTGATATTGGGAATGCCACCGTCATCATCATGTTGTGAATAAGAACAAAGTGCGCATTTTGCATGTACTCCGTTGGTTGGGATATGGGAGTATAGGAGCATGGGACAAGGAAAAAATGTAGCATGCACAAATGTAATGTAATAATGTAAAGTTATTTTGCTCATTCATGAATTATATGGCGAGAGAGAATGATGATGGCGAGGATATTCGTGGCTTGTATGACACGAGTGAGACACGAACTTCAAATCTATTTTCTAGAATATAGTAAAACGTCATTATTTTTTAATCGGCTCTGGACTCTGCAGACAACTGTATTTCAATTTGTTAAATGTAAAGAGAACTCAGCAAGATCCGGGGATTTGGAGTGCATGGTTTTTATTGTTTTCAGTATTAGACACCTTCATCTCCGCTTCAGCTCTCCACAGCTGGTAGACCCGGTCTAATAATATTTAAAGCGCGACGAATTAGTTATTATCGTTTCATTTTTGCTAATTAATGAAATTTTTGAAATATGATGGCCAATCTTACAGCGCTCAGCCTTCAGCTCCATCTCAAATAAGATGTCAATTAGCCCACCCAGCAGATTTTCTTGAGGCTTGTTAACCGATTTATATTTGGTCAAGGCGTCCATCCAAAACGCCTGCCTCACCGCAGGTATGTCAGCCTCATCAAGACCCAACTCCCGCATCAATTCCTCCCACTGGCCCGCCCCTGACAGATTTTCCTCGGTCGCAAGAGTTCTGGAAGTCTCCAAGAGCCACTGTATTGACTCCAGGTCACCGCCGCTAAAATCGGATCGAAACCGACCCTCGATTTGACCTGCTGCACTCCCCGAATCCATCTTATTACTTTTCAAAATGGCACACAGATTTCCTGGAGTTGCCCCTGTGGGGTCTCTTCTGTTCACCCAGATTTGAAGCACACGCTGGTAGAGCCCACTGAAGTCGAACCGGGCCAGGGAGCCCATTCCAGGCAACCTTGTAACTAGCTCGAGAGCCTTCACTGGACTCCTTAGCACATCACTAGTTGCTAATATGTCTACAAGTCGGGCGTCTGTTATTTCCAAAACCATTATTTTCTCACGGGCAATAATACGCCGAACCTCGGAATCCGATTTCTTGGAATGCAATTAACGAAATAAATACTCTGACTATACGGAGGACAATATGCGACTTGTCCCGAATTCCTTTACAATATTAAAATGCTCGTAAAATTTTATATACAGTCGGGTGGAAATGCAATTTTTTATATATTATTATGCTATTATTATTATGGTGGAGGTGGTACGAAGAACTGAGATGGTCAACCACAATTTCCTTTTCCTAGATCACAAAAAACATGAAGATAGATAGTATAATTATGATTTTTACTTGGGTGAATGATAAATAAAATACATACGTTTACATGGAAAGTTGCTATTGTTTATTGTATGCAAATATCGTTAATTAGTGATTTTTCAGTGGTCACAAATATTCACCAATCAAAAAGTTCTAAAACTTTATAAAGGACAATCCCGCACTCCTTACTGCTACCTTTGAAAGGTTTATTGTGTATTGTACTAATGAATGCACAAACTGAGCCCATGCGTCCGAGTAAAAACTATGATAGGCTTACAGTTCTTCCCTCTCACTCTTCTTTCCTCTCATTGACAAACTACTCAAATATATGATTTACTTTACATTTACATTTCGAAATTTTCGCATCTGACCCAAAGGCCTGTTCAAGTAGCCACTCTCTACGACCACTCTCCTCGCTCATCCCCCTTTGTGGCTCGAATTTGCGCATTTTATCTGCAAGAAAATACATAATATCCATCAAATACTACACCAAAATTGTAAAATAATAATGCCAAATCAAAAAAAGTCTCAAAATCAATCGTCCCAGCAGTCCCAGCTCACCTTCCACATTTCCTAAATTTGCCCTCGTTTCCAACAAGAAGCGGAGGTGGTTGGGGTTCGTTCCAGTCAGTCCAAATACCCAGTCAAACCGTCGTGATGATGATGATACTGTGATACCGTGAAGATGGAATTGTGCAACCTTGTTATAGTTCTTATTATCCTCGTTCCTCGATTCGTTCACCCATCCCCCCAGTCTAATTGCTGGAATTATCCTTGAAGATACTACCTGCTCTCTGGTGCTAAAACCAGATGCCAAATTTTTTAAACTATTCATGTTCATTGTCTGTAAAAGAACAAAACTATATAGTCTTGTACTCTTTCTTGCAGTCTTTATGACGTCGACCGTAGCGTCGTGATGTGATGATGCCTGCTTGCCTTATAATAATTGAATTGCACTCTGCCTGACAAGAGGAAAATCATTGAATGAATTCGAACTGACAATGTTTCCACAATATTTATACCAGTAGTCGTGGGGATGAAGGAGCATGTTTTATATTGTCGTTTGTCGTAATTGATGCAACGTTGGTTTGGACGCAACGCAAGCGTGTGATTCTATGAAAATGTCGGTTGAATGGAGAGAAAGAGAGGGTCTTATTTGACATCATTTACTTTTTACACACGATTTCCTTCCACCCTAGCCATTTCCTACTCGTGCAAACAGAAACCAAAGGAATCGATGAAATTACGACCACAAAATATATGAGTAGGTAATTGTTTAGGAGAATTGACCATACTTAAATGATGACGATGAGTAACATAAGACGAACTTTATTAAAAGCTAATATAAAATGGGCTTCGCTAATGTTAAAAGTATTGGATGCAATAAACTAGTTTTGAAACTACGTTAAACTGTTCTATCCTATATCTGATAATACGATCTGGGTGGGAGACTCTTGTCTTCCTCATTTACGAATTAAAGTCCGAGTCCAAACCTCTGCTGTTTCTCCCATATTTGCCTCTGTCCCAAAGGCCAGCTCAAGCAGCCACCCACTACTCCTCTCCTTCATTCCCTGTTGTTCGGAGCTGCAAATTTTATCTGTAAAAAGGACATGCGTCAATCAAATATATAATATACTCTATAAATTGAATTGCATTGATTTTTGGAGTAGAGTAATATATATTAATTATTATGCCAAATTATCCTACGTCTCACCTTCTGCATTTACCAACTTTGCCCTCGTTTCCAACAAGAACTGGAGGTGGTTGGGGTGGTCCAGCCTAGTCAGTCCAGTTGTGACTCGTGGAATTGCTTCAGGAACAATTAGCACGTTTAATTGTGGGGAACTGGAACTGGCCTTGACCTGCTCCTCGTCGACCTCGTCCATCAGGCATCTCGATTCGCCCACCTTTCTGCCTAGTCTAATTAGTGGAATTATTCTGGAAGATACCAGCTCCTCTCTGGTGCTGCAACTGCAACCAGCAGCTGCCACATTTTCGAAAATGTCCATGCCAGTTATTTTTGGTACAAAAATCATGCTCCTGCTCTCCCTTTTTTACTATTCTTGCTTTAAGTCGTCTCGTAGCGCCTTGTAATGAGATGAGCCACACTCTGGCAAGTGGAAAATCAGTGAATGAAGGCATTTGGGGCCATTTCCAACATATATATATATACGCGTCGCAGAGGACGGAAATGACGTTCGAGGGTGTAAGTAAATTGTCGTAATATCGGTGTGTAGACGCAACGAGAAACGTAATAATAATTGTTTCAATATCAATGAACCCCGTTTTGATTGAATGGAGGAGGTATGTTTATATCTAGTTTACGCACACAATATTGGCATCATTTCGCAATAGATATTGATTGACACGACAAACAAATCAATCAAATAGGAGCTACCACAAATAATAAATGCATGATTGCGTCATTTCCCCCAGAGAATTGGCTTTGCTAACAAAAATATGCTATGCTACTACTAATATCTATGTTCAAATCAGGAGGAATAGGTAACTTGTTAGCAGCAGCATCACATCATTACTCACACTCCAGTTTCGCATTAAATAGGGGAAAAAATCGTCAGAGTTCCTCTGTTTACGTTTGCCACAAAATTTAGTGCATGCATGAATATTTAATGACAGGATGGCACATGATGACGAGATGACGACGACATGGTGGCACTATAACTAACTACCTAATTACATGATTCATGCCTGTAATAACAAGTTTGAGTTGTTTAATTTTTTTATTAAAAAATGTGCTATCGAATTTTATTTATCTATTTTTTAAAAGTATTTCTGGCATTATTTTCTTCGGCGATTGAGAACAATGGTCACATTTCTTGCCTTCATCTCCTTAACTGATTGGCCTACCTTGTCGGCTATCGCCTCCATGCCAATGTTTGCAGCCCCCACGCCTCCAATAATCGAAGTGAGAATGTCCTTGAACACGGCGGGGAGCCAAGAGAAGAGCGTATTCTTTATCCCAGACGAGTCCTCAGTTGCCGCGGCGGCGCTCTGCTCAATTAGCAGTTTGATCGGCTCTTGTATCGTTTGTTGGACTGTTGTGACCACCGTTTGAATCGCCTGGACAGGGGCCAACGCTAACGCCTGCACTACCGAGTTGACGTTTCCAATTGCGGCTGAAACGCCGGCCAAGGGATCCTGGGAGGAGGATGTAGGTGGTGGTGGTGGTGGGGCTGGACTCGGAGGAGCTGGAACTGGCGGTGGTGATGGTGTGGATGTTATGCTTATGGATGACTCGTTGGGCTCCAACGGGATTGGGAGGGTGGAGGGCAGTAACACGGCTCCGACTGCGAGGGTAACAGCAATAAAGATTTGAAATTGAAACATGATGATTACTGCTTTAAATTGAGTCGTTTTTAAATACACGAAGACTTGATGAATATTGGAGCTAGTCTCTTAACTAATTTTGTAAGTTGATTTGGTCCAAGTTTTGAAATATCGGGTTGGTCAATCCATCAATTTATTTTAATTGCCTGTGAAGTAATAAAATTTTAGATGACGTAACCCCACCACAGGTTCAATTAAGAAGATTGTGACTTATTTCGTCACTTGTCTGCGAGTTTTATGCTACATTTAAGACTAATTAACAAGCTAAATGAGCCGATTGTATTACAAGGACATATCATCATATTTTCCGTAGGAAAAAATATTACCTTAATATAATTTTAGTTACCTCTAATTTATTAAGAATACAAGATTTCTTGGGATTTTTACAAAAATGTGTAGGTAATTTAGTCAAGAATGAAAAGAAATTATGATGAGGGAGCACAAAATTAAAATGTGTTTGAAGCAGATGGCTTCCTCTGTTCTGTAGCCTTATGAGTCCGCTGTCGCTGTCCCATTATTTTGCGTCTTGCTTTTTACAATCTTGCCAAACTGGTCCATGAGGGTCTCCAGGCCTAGCGTAATCGCCTTCTTGATAGCCTCGAAAATGGACTGGAACATGTTCTTGAGGAACTCGGGAATCTTGAAGGCCACCGACGACAGATCACTCATCATGCTACTCGAGCTGTCCGTCTCGTTAGCTCCGCCCTTCATTGGATTTTCGATAGACTCCACCAGACTTTGGAATGCCTGCATGGGCGACTCCGCAAGACTTTTGGCAACGGACGTAAACGTCTCCATGGCCTTGGACACCCCTTCCCCTGCGGTGGTGGAGGTGGATTTACCATCCGTCTCCTTCTCCTCGGGTGGTGGTGCTCCAAGGGTGGCAGGGACAAGGAGCAGAAGTGATAGGACGGGTAGAAGATGCTTAGCAATCAATAATGGTCTCATCTTTATCCTCTATTTCCTGGGACTTGGTACGAATTAAGTTTTAAAAACACGTATTAATCAGCAAAAAAGGAGAAGTGACGGTGGTTGTACGATTATTTGGTGTCTGTTGTCCTATGAACGATTAGCAGACAATCTCTCTCTACCCATGAAAATTTTATTACGAGTTGGGCGATAACTTTGGTTTTAATGTTTTTAGGAGATGTCATCATCAACACTAGTTTTTTATAATGGACAATTACTGGTAAAAGTATACCGCGAGGACAATTAACGAAACGAGTGCTGACGGAGTTCCGTCCGGGTGACAAAAGTAAGCAGAATGACTAATTGAATTTAAATGAAGATGTCTAGGTCGGTTATTAGATGAAACTCTTTAGTAGTAATTATTTGACTATTTGACATGACATAATAACCTTATCGAGCGCACAAATGAGTACCTACTCTTCTACTCTTCATTCCCATTTCTTACAATATCATTTGAAATTGCATGCTGCATCTCAAAATAGTATGTCGTATAATACAATTAGTTAAAATTCCTAACCCATAGGACTGGATAATTGACAATAAACAAACTATTATTATTATTATTATTATTATTGTGTCATTTTCAATATCAAAGCTTATCAGCATAAATATGCATTCCATTTTAGCACTCGAGACTTGGTCTCACGAATGAATTCCAGAAAATATATATAGCAATTAATATCTTCAGGGATAACATTAACATTGAAGTTGATAGTTTCTACAAAAAAATACTAAAATCTTGCTGACATGAACAGACTGCTCTTATGGGGTATATTATGTTTTGGCAATGCGAATTGCGAGCTGTAATATTAAAATAGGTATATCGTAATAATATCATGCATAGCTAGGTAGTTAGTGCATACGGCATTTTCCTTTGTCTATGCAACATTTTCTTGCATTTCGGCATTTCATGCATTGCATCTTTGTATCCCCGCACATCAGCTCTCTCTTCACTCTCCTCATGCTCAACATAGGTAAGTAACATCAGCATCAGCACAGTGAGTGAAGTGAGCACAGTATCAATCAACATCAACGAAAGCTTCAACATAACATGAGCCCGAGGTGCATTATTCACGTTTTTCCCTTTCATTTTTATACTTTTCGCGTCGCATACAACATAAAAAACACCTAACTAACACATATTATCATATCTATCTCACAATTATTTCTACTACTGGGTTGACTGTAACTGGGTGTGTTGAATTGCTATTTCTCATTCTTCCCAATAATTCAGAATTTCAGCGAGATTATACGCAACACGCACTATGCTAAGCTCTACTATATGCTCCGCTCGAACCTGCTCTTAAATATTGGGAGCGCATATTAATACATTACATAAAGCATAATATACATATTAGAAGTGAGTAGCAGCAGCAGTAGTAGTAGCTTGGGGTTCAAGAGGTTAGATGTTCGTCCGTCTGTCTGTCCAGCACGGACAGACGGCGTAATCTCCTTCCTCCTACTACTAAACTAATTACCAAGTTTTTCTCCCAAATGTGCACGGCACGATTATTTTGGTGTAGATATTATTGCTAAATTGACTTCAACTGACAGCGTAAAATTACTAATTAAAAAAACAAAGCATTGCATACTCTTTCGAGTTCTTTCAAGAATATATTAATGCGAACAAATATATCTGTCCAGCCAGAGCCAGACTAGTGTGAGTATGTATAGAAAATCGCTTTTTTCGAACTGTCACTCATCACTATAGTTTTCAAGTCTTTATTTAAAAAATTAAAAATATAATGATTTCTGACTGAAGTAAATGCGCACATATAAAAAGTTTTTGTTTACTTAACACAGCCAGTAGGACAACATGATTGCAGGTTTACACTACACTACAATAATACAACCAGCAGCGAGCAACTTGTGAAATTCAAATTGAGTATTGACTTGTGCTTAAAGTAAAGTGCTTTTGGTAACAACCAAAACATAGGCTGATTTCATAACCAAATCTCTACGAAAATTAAACTACATACAGATAAATTGGCTGTGCAAATAAGAAAAAGTAGAGATACGCCTGGAGTCAACAACTAGACACAATTTGAAGTGTAAATATAATATGTTAACAAGGACATGGTTAGCAGAAAATCATTAAAATAATTAAATGACGTGTTCCGTAGCTACTTTCTCACAGTCGGTTTTCTCTCGCACAGGTTTATTTCAATCCCATCCATAACACGAAAAAAATAGCTTTCTATCCTCTCAATATGTTTTCTGGTATGCTTTTTATGTGTTGTTGTTGTATGTGGGGGTGGGGAGAGGAGAGGAAATGTGGATAGGCAACATAAATATAGCAATTCACCCATATGACATGCCTCAGCAGAAAGAACTCCGAAACATACATTCTCTCACTTTCTGTCTTGCAAATAAGTAATGTGAGTTTTGAAAACATTTTAATTTCTGTTTTTTCCAACAAATTGTATCTAATAAAACTTTGAATTCACAAATTATGTCTAGTCCGTCGGAAGATCAAGAGTTCAAGATTGACACGAAAGGCATATGTCTGCTGTGTTTAAAAGACTGCCAATCACTCCAAAATAATAATAATAACTCGGTGAATTATGGTGGTCTCGAGCAGCATTATCAGCCCTCTAGATCCTCCTCTTTCAAAGTGTTGCTGAGGTACTTGAAGCTGAACCCCTTTCAGCTAATCAACTTTTCGCCGTCCCTGGTGCCCCTGGCGGAAACACTGGAGAATGTGGACCTGTGGGTGCTCCTCTGCCACGAGTGTGAGTCTTGGACTGGAAAGTTTGCCCAGTTGTACCGACAGGCTGAGTCCATTCGGCTGGAGCTGGACAAGGTCGTCGGGGCGCTGCATGGAGTGATGAAGACGGGGGATGAGGACCCGAGGAGGCTCTTGGAGTATCAGAAGAGAATGAGGACCAACAATCCGTGGACCCTCATGATGGCCAGTGTGGGCGAGAATTTGAGGAAGGAGGCCATTCAGAAATGTATAATAAACCAATATATTATGATGTTTATTTCATATTTTTGCAAAAATTACATCTAATGAAAATGTTTGTATTCAAATTTATGTTAATTTTTTTCTGCTTAAATATTTTTAGGTGCAATTAAGATTGACAACTTTGTGCCCCGTGTCACCCTCAAAAGAAAAGCTGGGGATGACATGATGATGATAAGGAAGAGGAAGCAGATGCGTAGTAGTGGTCCGAAATCTAAATCAATTAAAATTACACAAGTCACCTCAGGTGCTACCCAGAACCACTCGAGCGACGAGGTGCGCACTAATCAGCAGAAGCTCCTAGTACATGCACCACCTGAACCACCACCACCCCCACCGCAACATAATGTTTTAAGTACAAGTCGTCATCAGCAAGAAGATGAACCAATTGTCGTCAGTGAAGATGATCCATCCAGTCCACCTGTATTATTAGATCAAAATTTACTCACGTATGACGAGGTGGAGGAAGGAGGAGATGGGGATCCGGATCCACTGGAAATAATGAACTCGTCGGAACTTCTCGATCCGCCTCCTTCGGAATATTCTCGTGCGAGAGGAAGTGGAGTGAAAATCGAAATGAATCCGTTAGCGACTTTTATGGAGTCCAATGAGGACATTGGAGATGATCCGTTGGCATACGAAGCTTCGGATAATGTAGTTGATGATTTAGTTAACACCCCGGATGTTCCTCCGTCGTCCACATCTGTCTACCCAGAGAATCCTCATGTCTGCACTGTTTGTGGACTCTCGTTCCGAACCACCTTCGCCCTGTGGGGTCACATGAGCTCCCATTCGAACCGAAATAAATCTCGAATGAGCACCACCTCCACCTCCAGTACGGGGGGACATGCAGCCAAGTGTCCCGAGTGTGGCAAGGGGTTCAAAAGCGAGTATCAGCTCAAGCGGCACTTGGTGATCCACACGGGCGAGCGACCCTTCACCTGCTCCTACTGCAACCAGTCCTCGAACCTCTTTTTCAACCACAGGAAGCACCTCATCACAATGCACCCCATGGAAGTGTTCTCCAAGTATTTGCCCCAGGGGACGACCCAGGAGGAGCTCCAGAGTGCAATGCAAAACATACTGGATCAGAGGAAGCCGATGATGATCGCAGGGGGTTCCGGCTCCGAAGGGGGGAAGAGTGGTCGTGAGAGGAAGTACGGGTGTCCCCATTGTCAGTATAAATGCAAATATCCGACGGATCTCAAGCGGCATATTTTCACTCAGCATTTTGACAAGTTGGTGGTGCAGCTGCAGAGGGTGATGGAGGAGGGCACTTCTGTCTAACTTAATAAACATATAAAAAGAGGAGATATAAGAAGAAGAAGATATAAAATAAGATGAAGCCCTTACACCTTTCACGTTCAAATTATTTCTACAGACATGCTTTCACTCATTGTCGGTCAGTTTTGGGGAATTGGAGAGGACTGAGGACGAGGAGTAGTTAATTTTGGTGGAAAATTAAATAATTCTTATGGTGCCTCTCAGATAACTGTTGTAATCAGCAATTATTAATAAATTACTATTTTTGTTGAAATAGTAGATATTTATGAAATTGGTATTTTTGTACTAAGGTTGAAGATCACGAAACGTTTTGCGATTTGACGCCTTTGACTGTGGCATGGCCAGAGTTTGCAAATTCAGGAGCATTCCCGATAAAGTTAACGAGAGAAGAGAAAATTCCCTTATCGGGACCTTATCAGGAAACTGATAAAAACTAACCAAACCAGTTCGGCTTAAAAGTTTATGGCGGGAAAAAATCATGATGTTGACAGTTAAACTGAACGTCGGTTTTCTTCACAATAATAGTTATTCATCTTTAAATAATAAGAATTAATTATTGAATTACAAGTTACAGCCATTTCTACCCAGTTACAATGGGGCCACCAAATATAAGAGAACACAGTAAACTTAAGAGCGGGTGGCTTTGCGACGAAATCGCAGAATTTCTGAGAATTTCCAACACATGCTTTTCATCTATTGTAAAACCAGGACGTATATTTTCAATGTAAAAAACTCAAATACAGGGTGATAGCAATAGTTTATTAAATTAACTCGTTATCTTAAGTTCAGTGATAAAAAATTGAGCAATTTGTGAATGAAATATGCAACCAGTCCTACTTTTATTTGATATTATTTTATAATATTTGCTGTGGTCGCATGTAAATAAATCCATAGTGCATTTCAAATCCGAATTAGTCAAATTAATATATGTGCAATGTGAAACTCATATTACTATCGGGAACACGTTATGTTCCTGTTAATATATGCTCCTGATAAACTCCCGATATGGTCCTGAAATGCAAACTCTAGTGGTGGTCATTTGTCGAATCTAAACCACACACACGTTAGATCGAAACATACATATATTGCACAGGACAGGAACACATCATACCGATATAGTTTTCATTTCTAAAAATCGACGTTTAATAAGTCTATGTTAGCTGTATAAATCACTTTCGATTAGCAAATATGGTAAAACTCGTGTGTAACGCTTTCAAAGTGTGTGGACATTAACCTGCTAACCGTGATAATAAGCCTACTCATTTCTGCAAAAAAAAAATATTTTACTAAACTTACAACTTATGTGAAATGAAACGCAAGTGCATATACGCACATTCGACAATATAAAGATAAGACATGTGTGCTGCTGGGGCGTATATACACAAAACAAAGTAAAACTACACATTTACTAAATGAACAAAGTACAATATACAGTATGAAATGATTGCGTTGACGCTTGGAGTTGTTGTGTTGTGTAGCTTATATCCATTATGAATTGATATGGCTTTTATTACTGCTTTGGCTTCAGCAAATATGCCCATTGCATTGCCCACACACCTCACACCGGTTAAGGCAAACCATTAATTCGATTCTCGAAACTAAACGATTTCAGTTTCATTGCAAGGAAAAAAATACTGCAAATGCTCAAAAGAGCAACATGTAGCAACTGGTCTATTAGGATTTGGATGCCCGTTTTTTGATATTGATTATTGTTGTTCACACAATGAATGGCCACAATTCACACTTCGCCTAAGACGTTTCTGGAAGTTGTCGGGGAAAGCCAAGCCATTTGATGCAATCAAGAACTGGAGTCTCAACTAGAGGTTCGAATTATGACCAGGATTTGCAGATTCCATCCGTCAACGTCAACGAGAACCTTCATTGTTTTTGAATGTAGAAATTTGCTGGCAAGCAAAATGTCCCGAATTCGTAATCGGCATCAACGGAATCTCCAAACTGCATGTAATGATGTGATTATTGGGTTGATGATCGATGATCATTTCAAAATGCATTTTTCTTCAGTGCAATATTTTGAATTATTTTGAGACAATTCTTATAAAATATATGTATATAAATCCATTTTATGAAAGTCAGAATAGCTTTACAAATGATTTACCCGGCTCCAGACACGATATGATTTATTGAACACTATTGAAACTTTGAAACAATAATCATCATATTACAAGAATGTGAACGATTACTACTGATACAGTCATACAAAGATCACCATTTACTAAACGAAATAGGAGTTTACTTACAAGCAAGTACACATATATGAGTGAAGAGTGAACACGAGTATTGCCACTAACTATTACCAGTACTGTACACAAAACAGTCTCTGTTCCTACTTTAACTACGCACGTCCGTAATAAGACGTCCTCAAATATCCATAACTAAGCGGCATCTTTTATTCTGTAAACGTATGGCAAACTAGGTAATCATCGTTCAAAGAAGAAAGTAAGTTCATTATTACTATCTTCTTCATTTGATCATCGGTTAATGAGAAATAGTAACAAGGCCAGAGCATGAAAACAATAAATTACGATTTAATACTTTAATCACGACTACATTCATACATAAGATTTTGTTGAATGACTGACTACAAATGAGAATCTTTGTATGCATGTGTAAATTTAAATTCAATGGAGAATTGTTTTGTTGTTAGTCAACTTAGTTAGTCAAAGTACATTCCTGCGCGATTTCATTATGACGATTTAATCGGCTCCTCTGATTTTTCGGAAAATCTCCAGCGCATGTAAGCTACCTTCATTCTATCCCAAATGTTTTCAACCGAATCCATTGCAGGTCGGACGTCAAGAAGAGCAAATCTATACGTCTCATCCACAGACCCTCCATCATAATAGTCAATGACGTAACGTACTTCCTTTCCACATCGATCAATGATCCAATCATGTCTGTCGAACGGGAGTTCATATCCCATCCTGTGAGGAAAGTTAATGATATTTAATCAACTAAATACAAAATGACGGTTATTGCATTAAGATATTACTGATGTTATTATATTTACTAACCAGGAACGAATTCGAGCTCGTGGAGAAAATTCTTGAGCTTTTCCACGGAAGCTTTTCAGTTTAGGACACATGCACTCGGTTGCATGAAGGGCTTCCCATTTTAATACCTCACGCCAAGCTTGTTCATTGTTTATATTATGAATTCTAATTATGGCATCCATGTCTCCTTTCTGAATGTCTCCTTCTTTCCATCGCCATCCTTTCCGTAACATCGCATTCCAAAACATCTATAAAATAAAATGCCACTTTTTCATATTAATTTACATTTTACAAAATTACACTATGAGCTTAACTAAAATTAGAAAATCTTTTGGTCGTGTAATTAACCTGTTGGGAAGGATAAACCCAGCGTTCGTTTTCTGTGCCTGCTTTAGGAATTGAGGAAACGATTCGGTCTGTTGGTAATGGAAATGGCTGATCTGGAGCTGGACGTTGGTTTGGCGGTGGCATCTATTTGCAAGTATAAATGGTTAACAATTCTATGCATAGATAATAGATAGATAATTTTGTTTAGTGCAATGAGCAATGTTATTTATAAACCAGCATAAATTAGTACCATGTTAGTCGGATCCAAATCAGCAGTCTGCGGGTCGGGAATCAGCTGACCTGCTGTTGCTGGACATTCTGAACGCCAAGTACCTTGGCCCTGGAATTTCGAATATATACACATACTATACATACCACCCAAAAAATGTCAAACACCAAGTAGGTCCACAAATGACACAATTAAACACCTAATCTATATATTATAGAGGTCTTTAACATGCATGTCATGCATACAGGGATCCTTTCATTATCATTATTCGTCCTCAGTCCTCATTGTGCATCATTAGAGATCTTACATGGTTTACTGGACAGCCGCTATTGGTTGAACCTGGTGGAGCTGGCGTTCCATGGTGAGGATGATTCACAGTATTCGCATTAAGAGGAGAAGGGCTAATTTTACTGGAACCAGAGGTGGCCTGATGTGCAGGACATTCTCGCGGTGGATCCATCACCACTTGTGCTGCTGCTGCTTCAGCGCTCGAAGAAACATTCCCCATTTTGATTCACTTGTTAATACCCCTCTGAAATTAAAATACAAAAACGGCTCACGATTCACAGAGTTCGTAAACTTGTGTGATAAAACCAGGGAGGATGTTACCTCCATGGATGATAAAAGAGATACGATGACAAACGGTAACAAATTGGAATACGAGGTACGGGTACGACGAGCTCCTTTAAATTTTAAATCATTCTCACTCACCGGTCACCCGCTGTCCTCACAGATCCTGATGAAGTCAAAGATTTCCGTTGCTCCAAAAACTACGAACTAGAACTCGTGCTCACAGCAATCAGTCAGTTATGGCCTGAGTTAATAAAATTAATGAGCGAGTCCAATTTTTGTGCTTAATGTTGAGCATGCGGCTGCAGCAGAGGACGAATCTGAAATGAAATGACCACCCACCATACCATGTAACATTCAAAGAATAATCCAAGGTTTCAATTCAAAGGCTTCAAATTGTAATCAAAGCAATTATATAATGTATATGTATAGAGTCTGATAGTCTGAATCTGAATCACCTATCGATCATATGATTGTAGAGTCAACAGCACAGGGCACACAGATCTGATCTGATACGCATAGGTAAAAGTACTTCCAGTTCCAGTCTTCCAGTTCAGCAGATCAGAGACGGAATCGACTCACCTGAAGAAGACCGCATATGAATGAACAATGAACTATATTATGTATTCCATTCTGGCTTCCGCTTTTGCTTCCAGTCCCACAAGTCCCAGTCCAGTTTATTATACAATTCCTCTAATTGAATCCCATGTGTGCTTCTTACCAACCCGCTTACATTTTTACTCAATGCACTACAGTACACTAACATTCTATTCTAGCGTGTGCGTAGGTAAGTACGCTACGCATAACGCATGCACATTTATTATTCCACAGTATTCCACACGGTATTTTGAGATTGGGATTTTGATTTCTTTGGATTTGTGAGAGGCGAATTAGTGCATTGTATTTGCATTGTAATTCGCAATGAATTTAAGTGAAGTGGATGTGATGTGTGATTACAATTGTATATGCAGCAGACATGGAATTTCACCATAATGCCTAATGATTATTGATTGATTGATATGCAAAAGACATTCGACTTGGCAAAAAAATGTGAAACTATTCAATCAACTTTATCCAAAGAAAAAATACACAATCAGTTAAATTACAAGCAAGGCCTTACAAAATATTTTTTGATACAATACATTAAATCAATCAGACACAAATATTATTGTCATTCTTCCAGCAAATATGCTGTGATAATTTGTGTACCTACTATACCTACGCTTCTCTACAAAAGAGTATGCTAAAACAGATCATGATGATCAAGATAATAGAGGTATATTTTTTGTCTTGCCAAAACAATAGGAATTCAGAAGTGTAAATTATTTCACAAACGTTAAGACGAACTGAAATCGGGGGAAGAGATGCAGTTGCATTTATAAAATTATGTAAAAATTGTAAAGGAACGATTAACAATTTAAAAGTTTAGGTATGGAATGCGATGTACGATTAGTACGATAAAAGGTATCAATAGATATATAATACAGAATACAGCAATATAATATCCAGTTCTGTTAACGCCATTCTGGCTTTTTCTTGGTCGCAGACAATGAAGTTCCTATAATTCTGGGCTGCTGAACTCTATTCTGTTTAACTGTCGATCTACTTGCAGCAATACCTCGAACGTCCTTTGCGAATTCTTTAAAACCGCGAAGTTTATCTGGATCCGGAACGCCGCGATAAACTAAATCATATTCCACCTTCTGCAAGAGATTTTTGAAAAATTGTTAACACGTGAATTGTATTAAATCTTCCTTTCGGTGGAATTTAGATCAATGTGTATAAAAGGAAGTTAAAAATACGTACAGATCCGTTGGTATCAATAAACTCCACCCTTTCTTGTAGCTTTGAAGAAACCCCAGCATCTTCAATAATACGTCGCTGTAAAATAGGAGACCCTCCTTCAGAATACACGACCTCTCCTGGTTTTGCTAATCGAGGGGCTTTACTTGTGGAAAGACCTGTCGCATGTGTTCCTCTTGTTCCAAAATGAAAAACCCCATCCCGCTGCTTAGGTGTTACATATTTGTTAACCTAATAATTAAAAAAATATATATATACTATCATAACACCAATGTTATATTAACCTTAATGCCTTCCGTCCATGAATAAGACAAATAATTAATAAATTATATTTCCATCCGTGTTAATTATTAAATACCATTTTCGAAGGACTGGGAAATACAGTAGGATTTGTATAAACTTTTCCAGCGAATGGAGTGACAAACTTGTTATCTAATTCTTCTTCTGACTCTTCAAAAAGTGGCTCCGGTATATTAATTTTTGGAACCGTTCGTCCGACATTACTGAATCCAGAAGGCGTCGGTAAATTTACCAACTTCAAAACCAAGTCTTTAAAACTTGTGGGGAACCCAACCTATACCAGCAAAACGCCAGGACAAGGTCACGTCACAATTCATTCATTAAACCAACAATATTGCAAATAATTTATAAGATTGTAACGTTTTATTTCTATTACCGCTTTAATGGCATCCGACACTTTCCCATACTTCGATTCAGGGCATAAATTTTTGGTTATCTTCAAAGAAGCTGCGCACGTATCTTTCAACAGATCTATCTCATCATATAACTGTGCGAGCTCTTTTCTTGCTACATTATTAAAATGAATGACAAGAATGAGATTACTGGTTGGTTTGGATAAAATATAAAATATTTTTATACACAAACAAATGGTATTTAAGTAACCATTAAGTTCAAATTCTCGATGTCTCAGATCGTTTGTAATGTACGTGAAAGTTCCACTGGACCTTAGCTCAGTCACCAGATCCGGCAAGTCTTGCCATGAAGGTTCCCGATCTGCATTGTCATCACTGTTTGTGAGATCCACTTTCACTGGTGGTTTGACGGGAGGAGGTGATGTACCGGTTGAAGATGTTCGGGAGGATTCCGTGGTTTCCGTACATTTTGATTCAAGTGATGTTTGTAACTCCGAATTGGTGTCTTCTGTATTCGTGTCACTCGTCGTCCCGGAGTGCCTATCAGGATCCCCTTTAGGTCGGGTTCGCCCTCGAGTTAATGGATTTTTGGTTTTCTTTGATCTAACACGAGTTTTCGGCATTTTTTTTACCGTCAACAACTTTAACAAGAGTCACACCAGCCAGTCGTCTGTCTCTGCTCCGCTCCTTGGCGATCACCTAACGTTGTGTTCTTTAAAAACCTACTGCCTGTCACCTGTCTTCTGGATCTGTCTGACTATTTTCCAGCAATGAGATGTCCTCTACAAGATGATCACCCAGGCGTGCGTGCATTGGTTTAGGTTTAAAATTGTGACATTTTGTTCATCTGTTGAAATGAGTGTCAGTTGTCAGTTATCATGATTCATACAGTTGCATATCAAAAGAATATACAAACCGCTTGCCGCTTACCCTGATCAAAACTCTGGTGCTGATAAAATGCTTTACTAAATAAATATAACGTAAACGGAAATCTATCTGGCCGAATGGATTTAACTGCTCTTCTCTTCTGGAATCTCTCTGGCTGGATGGATAGTGTTTACTCACTCGACTCCCATTCTTCTCTAGTAGTAATAATATGTAATACAACAAGAATACAATGAAACTATATACATAAACAATCCAATCCCGAAACAAACACAAAGTGGGTCCAGCCCAGCCAGAGAGTGCCCACCGACTTTTACCGCTCCTTCAGATGACAGCCAAATTGAGACAAGACAAGATACCACCACCGTGTGCAATGAATGATGCAGCTCTCTGTGCTGCTGCTATGCTGGTGCTGGTGCTGTATGCAATAGTATGCATGCAACAAGAAGGCTGTATGAAAGTATCACAAACTTGAGGGCTAAACACTCCTTCCGAATCTATATCACGTATGTAATGCAATGGTAGCTTATAAAAATCTTACCGACGAATAAGCCAAGAAAAAAAGCCAAAAATGAATGATTCATAAATAACTAAAAACTAAATATATATTATATTACTAAACTAATTGTAAGTTATTATTACCATCTAATACTTAAAAAGTTAAACCGGCTGAATTCAGTTTAAGCAACTAGGTAGTTTTATTAAAAAATCGTATAAAAATCATTAGACATTTTCGAAAATACAGGTGTGGCATAATCATCAATCACAGTCAACAAAATCACATCGTTAAATAAAAATTTTCCTTAATTAGCGGCCTCCAAAGGCGTTGCGCTGGTTCTGCAAGATTGCACGGGCGTTGCGAATCTGTCGCCAACGGCAGACTGTTCCAGGCGAGCAATGTCCAGAGATGAGCCTTGCGACGCGACGACAGGACAAACCCTGCAGAAGGATAAAAATGATTACATATTAGTCAACCAATTTCAGGAATAGTATATAAAAGTGTATGTCAAGATGCATGACAAAGACAAATACTTACTTGGTCCAGGAGAGCTAGAGCCCTTGCCTTCTGTCCCTCGGTGTACCGGTACCGACGGAGGATGTTCCTTCGGTGCATCAAGCGAACTCGAACTCCAGGAGCTGGTGCGTGGCCGTGGACGGCTCCAAAAGGTCGTGCAGCTACTGGTGGAGCTGCGGCCTGGACTGGGGGCGCTGGAGGTTGTACACCTGCAACTGCTGGTGGAGCTGCGGCCTGGACTGGGGGCACTGGAGGTTGTACGCCTGCAACTGCTGGTGGAGCTGCGGCCTGGACTGGGGGAACTGGGGGTTGTACGCCTGCAACTGCTGGAGCCTGGACTGTTAGATTCACTTCCGCTGCAATCGGCTGGGCAGGTGCTGCTGGAGTATGAGCCAATTGAGGGTTGGCTTGGGGTAGTTCTTGTTCTGACATTTTCCTGTCTTGAGGGATTTTGTATATATTGGTTGTGTGTAAAGTATTCACTTTGTACGATGTTTCACACTTCTTGGGTAACTTTTTTTGCAACTGACGAAGAGTTGGGGTTTTCCGTTCGAGACGAAAAGTTGACATGATCTGCCCCATTCTTGTCGTGTAGCTATGTGAAAATATTTTTTTGCATATAAACAGACTAGCCAATTGACCTTGGCAACTGAAAAATGCTTCAACCCTATCAGCAGAGCAGGGACAAGTTTCAATAGCACCTTGTGCCTCACTAAAGGTTCTATATATTGCAGAAGAATGACAATTTGATGCAAGAAGTATATGAAAAACCTTCGTTTCCATCTTTTAATGTCGAATATTCAGGTTAGCTGAATTACAGGATACAGGAATTTGTACGTAGTTGAATTAAAATTAACCAGAGACATTTAGCCGATGTTACTGTCTTCATTAAAATTATTAATAAATTAAAAGCACAGTTAAAATGCAAATAAAATCACAAATTCTCGTTCATTTTTTCCACGTGGACCGGTGGACCATCTTAAGGTAGACCGTGCAAGTCGTTTTCGGTATACAGTTTATCACAGTGGTCATATATTTCGGCTGTTAGACGGATTACGTCGTGCATAATCGGTATCACTTCATGGCTATCCACCATGCCATTTGCACTAACCTGCAAACAATTACGATAAGAATAAGGAAATAATTATTATGAATGAATGGTATGAATGATGCGTTGCAAATCAAAAAGCCTTTGGAAATTCTTATTTAAAACGGAAGAAGATCGTATAATGCTGAATTTTGCGGGAGGAGAATAAGTTTCAAGAAGAAAAAATCTTCTTTTCGCACTGTGTATTAGATTCATTTTTAACAAAGGCTTATTTTCATAACTATGTCTCTCATATCCCGAATATCCCGATATCCTCGTACCTTTGCAATGAGATCTTTTTTTAACGGCAAACCCATCATAGCTAAACCGGCTCCTTTTTGGATCAACCACGGGTGAAACTTCGCCAAAGTTTGAGCATAGGCATCCTTGCAAATTCGTGAGGTGCCGTCTTGATCTCCTATGGAATCCATTTTACCAAGAAACTTTGATACGAAAACTGGAAAAGATTATATTTAATTAGTCCTCTCCGTCATGGTTTAGTAGTAAAGTAAGTGTCATGTTGAAAATGTAGGTACTTAAATCAGCTTTCGCAGAATAGTGGCTTACTTAGAGCTCTGTGCAATCGTAGAAATGTTCTGGCTCCATTTGATTCTTTATTGGATTGTAAGTACTCTGTGGACTTTTCAAAAGCTATCATTTTCTCCACAGTTTCATAGTGAGCCTTATCGTTGCCTTCATGGTGGCCCTTTAAGATTTCAATTTTGCTCTTGACGTCGGATCCAATGAAGCTAAACACAGTTCCCAGCATGCAAAAGAATCTGCGTAACAAATTAAATAAGTACTTTTCATTTTCATAATATTATTCTTATGTTACGTTTGCTGGGTTGTGCTATGCATATTGTAAAATTACGCATTTTTATATTAATATGAACAAAACGTGATGGCACGTAAAGTAAAATTTACATGATGCCCATGATGGATTACATAGAGGCATATTAGCAATTGGTGAAAGGTCAAAGTTCATTACATACTTGTAAAGCTGCTGAAATAATTTTATATATTCATCCATATCCACTTCATGGTCGCTTGAACGAATGCATCTTTTCAGATGTTCATTGAGCATCTTAATGTTAAACTGTCCAGAAAGGTCTTCCTTGTCCACATCTTCAATTTTTTGGGCTGGACCTTTTGTATTCTCCATCTCGGGAGAACCCATGGTGCCGTTCACTTGGGTGTTATTGTTGTCCATTCGTTGGTACTTGAGGCCTCGTTCCCAGGCACCCGACAATAATGAATACGACGAATAAGCACGGTTATCACTACGTGATTGTTTCTCTGCAAGAATAGATAAGTTACTCGAGTTTTGGTTTTGGTGTTCATACCGGTACTTTATCGGGTATAAGTAGCGTGTATCACTATTCAGTTTTGTAAATACTAGCAAGTATGTTATGCATATAACCGTTAATACGGTGGAGGTCTTGCAGATGTTTAAATACATTGCTATTTTGTAATGAGCCAACACTAATTCATTACCAGACACTGAGAACACAAACTATTAATTGGATCTTTCCACTTTGTATACGAATTGTGACAAAACAGTTTCACGGGAATTTTCTTGTGTCCATTATTCCTCGCATCCTAATAAATCTTTGTATTGTGCGATAATTATATGCGATGTATATATGCTTTTGCATTCGCTAGTTCTAAACTGATTGTGATTGTGAGTAGCTCAGTAGATTCAGTAAAGTTAGTAATATGTGAAAATATTATGCAGATTTAGTCACTCCATTTAATTAATAGTTAACAACACATCCATCTCCACTCCAACACACTCTTTTACTGTGGATCTGTGTGGTCATTTGTTCGTGATTACGACGCGACCTGTCATGTCATTATCAACTATAAATATTCGATAATTGTTTTACATATGGTTTTTATTGCATGCGATTTGAGGATGTGAGCGTATGAACGCTAGATCGCATGCTCCAATTTTGTCGATTCATCGAATCATGCTTTACGTAACAACACGATTACCTCAGTTATGAATGGGCAAGCCAGTATGGACCAACTACAAGCAATTATAAAACCTACTTTCGTGCTCGGTTACTTAACTTTCGATTGGTTGGCGATAGCTGATCTGTTGACTTTCTGCTAAGTGCTATAAAAAAGAGTATAAAAACGCTTTATATTTGGAAATTATTATATTACAGAATAGACTCCGTAATGTCTTGCATGTCAAACCGTTCGTATTTTATTACCTATAGAAATGCTATGCTGATACGTACTGCAAAAGCAATTGGTTAATTTAATTGAGCAAAGATGCGGATGCGGCATGACACGCAGAAGAGAAACGGTTCTCCAGCCAGAATATTGTGTTTAGGTATTTACGCATCTCGCACGTGTAATGTGGTCGTCTGTTAAGTTGTCATAATATAATGTATGGCTGGCGATATGATTGTGATTAGTGCTGGTGGTCTGACGGTGGTATCTACTGTGTCTTCTTAAGACATCCTGCGCTAAGCATGAATCTGAATCTGAATCAATGGATAAGGTGGTATATTGCTGTAGTAAAACATTTCACAATCATTTAACTCTTAAGATAA
>JAANSN010002435.1:0-24139 GCA_036850665.1 Dicranocentrus wangi | reverse complement strand
GAACGAAATAATGATCCAACCTGTTCCCTTGCTCACCTTTATACCCAACAGAACAAAGGTATTAAAAAATTTGAGTTGGCAATGTGCCAGATTATGTATTATTACATGAATTCTCGGATTGTTGAGTTAGAGCGAGAATGAATGAAATTAATTATCCAAGGTGTGTGTGTGTGTGTGTGTGTGGGATGCACCTGCAGAGATGGACTGGAGGGATGGATGCTTATGCTTACTCAAAACTCAAAATTTGGATTTCAAATCTGAGAAATCTGAAATTGCAAAATGATAATATGTAATGTGAAGGTGCAGAGGGAAAATTTTAAATATTTAATAAACAAATAACAACTCAGATAGTTGATAGAGAAGGCATAGCGAATAGCAAGTTAAACTTTGACCTCTGATCTAGCTGAGGTCACCCGACGATGTCACTCTAATGCTCATTGATATCTAGCGAACGGAAGACAGAATGCAGAGAGTTATTGTCTCCGTTTGCGAGATACAATGATACTTTGGTTTGACCTTTGGCGTAGGTCAAGTCATCCAGTTCCTCTCTTGAACTTATTTGTACACATTACCGAGGTCAGAATGCTATAAATGCAATTTGTAGTCAAGATACCTATGCTGTAAAAGATTTAATGCTGTCCTTTGATTCACTTTCGGCTGGGCCAATATATATGCTCATCTTCATACTATACATGGAGGTATGGAGGTCAAACGGCGTTGTGCAAAGTTTCAAACTCCAAAACTCTCTTAAGCTGTCCTGTTAACGGAGGAACGAGCAACGGGCACTGCATGACTGTAATAGGCTGTACCAAAGCAAGTGCATATCCTAAAAAACACTGTGTTTTACATGTATGCTAATTTAGATTTCATCCATAATATGCGATTGCCACGAAATATCCGAAAAAATCCCGAAAGTTGCAATTGTCATATTTTAGTATTATGGTCGTCTACCTAGAAATATAGACTTGATCGTGACCGCAATGACGGCTACAACAATCATTCATTATGCCAATGCCAGCAGCTAGCTGCATAATAACCGACTTTCTATTTTTGCACTGATATATTATATTGACCCTACGTTTGTGCATTGTGCTTAGACATTGTACAATTTTTTCACGAGATTTTGCAACCTTAATGTTATCTTTGTTTCTGTCCTGTGTTGTTACTTAACTGTTGTGGTAGGAGTAATAATTTTACCATATTGTCGCCAAGAACCTTTTAGTAATGTAGACACTTTTGACTTGCTCAGTTGAATCGAGTTTCAGCAAAGTGAAACTATAGGAGCAAGCCCGACTAACGTGTGTGGTTTTTATACCCCAGCCAGGCAGTAATTATGCAAGATTTTCATTGGCAGCACGTCAAAAATTTGCTTTTATTACCCATTCTTTTGTCATTTTCAATCGATGGATAATAGCTCATTGTCATATGATATATGATGATGCGTTATTATTATTTCCAAATGCACATCCACACTACGCTTTCTCAACCTATAAAAACATTGCAAAACTGCTTGCGTGATTATACTTAAGAAGAATAATATACTGACTTGATAAGAACCATCCATCCTTGCTTCCAAGAAAGCTTCCTCATTCAACTAGATATGTATACGTATACGTATCTTTCCAGTAGTATTCACATATTATAAGATATAACATAACATTACGGAGAGAATTATATAATAAAATACTAATTACATGCCGAATGTGGTGACAATGATGGTTGATGCATCAATGTCGGACATGATGAGAGGATCGCATCGCATGAGAATGAAAGCATAATACATTTATTTTAAGACTCTCTTTTCTTCTACATTTAACATGGTCTCTCTCTCTCTATTCCTCTCCCTCTCTTTCATCTGCTCATTCATGAAAGCTTGCTGCCCGTAAACTACTACATTACTACTGCATGCCACATGAAAAGGAAGCGTTTCGCAATTTTCAATCCCCTGTCACATGAAGCTACCAAACGTTGCACTCCACGAAACCATGGGATCAAATTCTGTGAGGCAGGCAACAGCAACAGCTCTCTTTTATTCCCATCTCTCGTCTCGCTCTTCCGCACTATTTCGCTTGCTTACTTACTAGCATCATCACATCACCATAATGTCGTATTCATCATGCCTCTCCCTCTCCAACAAACTGCAATTTGTAAAAATCTAGTTACACATGCACCCACCCATTACTAAACTAAACCAAGAAATTGACAGTATTGACACTACAGATAGAGCAAAACTTGGAAGAATTCAAATATCAGTCTATTGCGTTATATATCAATTGCTAGTGAGTGGGTTTTTAAGAAACGTAGTCAGCCAGGTTGGTTACCAGTTGTCAGGGCACTTTTGTGTTGAATCTCTAGAATCACTCGCTCATTTATGTTCATTCCATTATTGTAACGTACTTAACCAAGGAACTATTATAGTACGGGCAAAAGAGGTACAAGTAGATCTCCCTCATCTCATCATCATCATCATCACCGTCTTGGATGCCTTGCACAGCTCATTGCTCTTCTGCTCGCTTGACACATACAATCACACTAAACAGGGGAATCTCCGGCTCCTCACTTTGCAGAGCACACATCATCATCCCAATTCCCAATCCCAAATACTTGGAGAGGAGAGCCGGAATGGAAGCTTTTGTTTCAAGTACAATCCCCGCACAGTTCTGGGCTCACTTTCGTGAAACAGTTCGAGTGAGCCTCACTTCTTCCTCTGATTCTGTATCGACGACGCTGTATTTTGTGTTGGCTTTGGTGAGGCGAGCAAGAAGAACCTCTTCCTTGCACCACCACCACACCACCAACCACCACCACCGTTCCTCATAGGAATCACTTTTTTTGCGTTATTTCTCTGCCTCGATCTGCCACCCACTGAATTTTATCGCGCATGATATATATTATGCATCATGCGAAGCCATGTCACACCTGCACCTCCTCCTTGCTCCCAAAATAAATATTTATGGCTTGTATTCGTAATTCAGTTTGCGGTTTCGCAATAATAATACATATTAATTAGCAATCCGTAGAAAGTTTTTACATATATTATACATGTACGATTATTATATACATTAGTTAATTAAACTTGTAAGTTTTTACTGCTACGATTTATGATGAAAAAATATGATATGCTGCTTTTAGAAATTATTGGCAAGTGTTGTATACAAGTCGGCTGGGTGTTTGGTGTTTTTTTTAAACCAATTATCTCATAGTTTAAAAGTGTATGTGATTTCTGGTGTGTTGCATAACATGTAAGGACAGGAACTAGGTAATTTTGTCTATTTCAATTTAGACGGTAAGTTGTGGGTTGCAGTTGAAGGAGAGCTTTTTTGCTTTTTGACAAACACGACCGATGGATTCAATACGACATTGTTGTCTTCCCATTCACCGTTTAAAAATAATGCAATGGTTTGTTGCATGTGCTTGAGTACGCTCATTGTATTTCTTCAAACATTAAACTGACAGCTCGAGGTGGGTTGGATGGGATTATTGCTTGTATAATATTACACAAATTTACACAATCCACGTTAAAATTAAACCAATTTATTTGATTCTTTCATCAGAGAATACGTATTATTGCAATGTTATCCTCTATAATGCTTATTATTAGCAATTGCGGTTTGGAAGTCCGGTTAAAGTAATTCCTTTTTAACCCTCGCTCAATCAGTGACCGACCCGCCGACCTGACCTTATAATGTATCTAATGCACAAAGAAAAAAACAGCAGAATTTAAATTCGGTATTTATTTATTAAATTGTTTTTAAGCTACAAAGGGGTTACTGCAAGGCAACCAGAGTTTGCCGAAAAGACTTTCATTTCATGAAAAAAAATATTGGAATGTTTGTTGTTGAAATTACAGTAGTAGTGGAGCAAGTTCGAGGTTGATCAAGTCATCCCCCATGCTGTTATTGGTTAACATTTCTATGCTAAAATGCGACACAGATTCATCTTTTTGCACAATATCTTAATTTTCATCTTCACAAAAAAAATTACCAATTTGCTACTCCATCAAGGAGAATATTTAACGGACAGCTCAAGAGCCACTCAAGTTAATTGATAGTCTAGAGAAACTGGTTTAAAAAACGAACAATAACATTCGTCAATCTACTTGCTCAACCAGTTGCTGTCATGATGATGATGAGCTTTGTATGTATGATTTTTAACTGTAGCTGTCAATCTCCCAGATGCCGAGTTTTCAAAACGCAAACACGCTCAAAGTAAATAAATAATGTAATTAAAGCAGTTTTAAATCAAAGGAATTCAACAATCATCATAATCATTCTGTCAGAGTATAATTTCTGCTGAAAAATATGCTGGCAAAAACAGGGCTCCTTTCTTTTTGAGTAATATTATTGAACATTTCCTTTAATAATAATAATTGATAATTTTGCTGCTACTAGGATACATCAAATGCGAAACGGCACATTTGCATTTCCATGATTCACTCACGCGACATTTAAACATAATAATATTTTTGTAATCCACTCTTCAGAATACTTTATCCTCTGCCTCGTTCAAGAACTCCATAATACATTAAATATGTTCAAACTTGATAGTGTGACAGCAAAACACTCATGGCACGGCTAACCCGATTTACCGTCATCCTGTTAGTTTTCAACAATGAGATAAATTACCGAGAGTCGCAGACAAAGATTCATGATTAAAATAGGGAACTGTGAACTGAGGAGCTGAATGAGTTAAGAAGAGGCCAATGATGGTGAAATGGTGATGATCATGATGATGATGAGAACTAGTTGCAGCTGCTAACCAACCATGCCATACATGCATGCCAACCCCGACGCTGTCACCTTTATCTCTGGCCAACACAGCCTATATTTATGTGTATTGCACCAAGTCGCAGCAGCAGCACCAAGAGACCGTGGAACAAGATATCTTTATATTTTTTCGTGATTGATGAATCCCCTTCTCAAATGCGAACCCTTTCTTCAGATCTTATCAGCATCAGATTTATTAAGGGTTTTACCTTGCCCGATGCTGATGATGATGTCTACATTACATTATTCCCATTCCCATATGAGCGCAACGTGTACGTACGTACGCGTACGTGCAATCAGAAAACATTGTCTCAAAATTGCTGCTGCCATGCATGCATATAATAGCCATGCGTACCATATATCTCAATTTATTCATACACCACCACATGCATTTAATCCCATGGTGTTGTGGCTCCCTTTAATCTCCTCTCTACCCATTCCCACACTGCACTTGTCAACTTTCTCGAACAACTGCTCCCTCCATAATATTCATAAATAAATCTAGTGTGAATATATCCGTTCAACTCTGAAGCGCGATATTTTTGTCGTTCGTTGCGTACGCGTATTTAATTACAACGGAATGTTCGAGGAGGAAGCAATCCATGTGACGACGACGACACAAGTTGTTTGTTGCTGTACTGCTTGTGCCGTGCCAGCCAACAAGTCAAGAAAAAATGGCAATCTTATTCCCGTCCAGCCAGCTTCTCTCCTTTCCTTTCCCCCATTCAACCGGCAGAAAAGATCCCCTTTTTTGTGGTGTAAAGGAACAAGATAAGATGGATCTCGACTAACGCAACGTAACCGTAACCACGCACATAAAAATAAAATATCTGGCAAGAAAGGTGCATTTGATACGTAACGCGAACTATAAGACATGAACGACGACGTGATGGTAAGTACTTATACTTCTTGCACTTGTACACCACGCCGTTTTCTGACGGAAAATGGCTTGTGTATCCGCTACCACTACTATCATCTTGCACTCCCATCATCATTCCACTTCAACTCCTTTTTTTGCCCCATATGAACCCACTCTCTCCATGAAACTTTTTTTCTGGACAGAGAGAAGGACAGAGAAGGAAGAAGAGGAAGAGGAGAAGAGAATTGCACTGGAAATAATAATATATTCCATCGCTCTCGTCGACCATATTACATCGAGCCTATTTTAGTAGAGGGCCATTTCCGAAAAAAAAGAAGGACGAAAAAATCTCCCTTTCCTCCTCCTTGTCCCTTGCTTGCCTTGTGTAAGCAAAGAGGCCGGTGAAAATAGTTGCGTAAATTTTGATAGACTGGTGTGTGTGGAGCACGACGAGTGTGTATAGCATTTTCGTTGCCCCTTCTTCCTCCTTCGTAACTCTATCACTTTCCCATCCAGACGGATCCAAGTGGGCTCCATAACTGCATCATTATTACACACGAGGAGAAGGAGGATAAGTTACTCATGTAAAACCGAATTCATACTTAAGATGCGTTGGGTTGGAGGGCGAGGGGTATCGTAGTAGCAGTGGTATAGTAGTAGCATGTTGCATGCTTCATAATATTTCCTTGTTTTCTGGTGGTGGAAATAGTTTGAGGGTTCCCAAGTCATCCCGTTTTACTGCTTTTTTATCATCTTTGGTGTGGCCTCACACCACCACCACCACCGCGCCGTCAAGATTGTACGACGTGTACGTACCTTGCTGCTGCTCGAAAACTGTGGGCAACTTTCGCATTTCAATAATAAAATATGAATATATATGTGAAGTGGCTATATAGAAAGAAGGAATGGCTATAGGGTAGTTGTTCCACTCTTACTCCCACCACCCATCATGGCTATATATGGCTATTATAGTCGCACTTGTAAATAATGTTTGGAAAAGTGACAAGTAAAGCATACATAATCCATGTAGTGGCATGTTGCGTTTAAGTTTTCTGCTCAATAAAGCTAGCTGTCAATTTAGTTCACTTACTTTTGCTTCCCTTTCAAAATTCATGATCTCGTGCACAGACAGTCGGAGAGAGAGTGAGAGAGAGAGGGAGAGAGAGTGGTGGCGGAAGAGTGGTAAAGCTTATCGGAGGAAGAAGAGTAGCAGTGTTTTTTTTTTTGCCAGAGCGGAGTGGAGAGGAGTAGTCGAGGTGAGGAGAAACATGTCCGTGTTCCACAATCCACAATGGATGTTCTACATGATGACTTGACATACACTTAAGGAAGGGATTCATAATGCATACGAATGCAGGCATGTCCACCAAAACTTCTCAGTCTTATGCATCCTATCATAACTCTCGTCGTCCTTCCAAGTTTCGCTTGGCGTAGTAGGAAATTGGCTGATATGTCTTCTTCTGCGGACTGGATTTCGATGACTTTCTCACTAGACTACCCATACGCTACGCTACGTTACGTAGTAGCTAGCAGCACATTTTGCGAGGAGGGAACGAAGGTGTTATGCAGAGGGGATTCGGAAATGGCAGAGAGATGCCCCAGCAATAAGATTTTGCTAATGCCCTGTGGAAATATGGTAATAACTGACGGAACCCCGGGTGGTGGTGGAGGGCCACATATACGTACACACATATAATAATAACATGTTGAATTTAAATTAGCTTGCATAACGCATCACTATATACCTATACACAATTCTTTTTAGAGGCTGTTCCTCTCGCCCTTCTTCTTCTTCTCGAACTTTGGATTCCAGTCCACGAAACGAATGACACCAAAAAATATACTCGAGACGCAGCCTACGAGATTTTACTGGAGCGAGCGAATTTTGGCTAGATATACTATATTATTATATTTGCATATGCATCCAACAATCCAGCAACCCTTCAACCACTGCTTTTCCGTCTTTCTGTTTCTTTCCTTCGCTGTTTTGTTATGAAGCAAGTAGTTATGGGTTCGTCGTGTAGCGAAACTGTATAGAGTTTGATGCTTTGCTTGCTTGTGTTTTGTTGTATATAGTTGGTTGGCCGGCAATATAATGCATTAAGATAAATAGAAGTAAAGAAAATGGATAGCTGGAGGGACGTTGAAGGTAAGAAGACAGAGAGTAGAAAGTTAAATCAGCAATTGGAGTGACAGTTAAGTCAAACTTTACCTATCTGGTACAAGTATATGCTTTTAGAGAGGGTAAAACCTTATTCCAACTTTGAAACTTTGAAAGAAGTGGAAGCAAGACTAACATGTTATGTGTGTTGTAGTAGTCGTCTTCTTCTTCTTTCCATTTCTCTTCTGTGTCCCCTTGTCTGTTTTTTAGTAGTTGCTCCAGAGACAATGTGTCAGTGTCGGGGTCCAACCGACTCACACAATCAGTTTGGACGACTCTCTTGTTTCAACAGTATCTAGAGCAACACACTCCGCCAGTAAGTTTCAGTTGTCTCACTTTAATATTATTGGGTAGATTCTCTCTCAAAAAAATATAATATTGAACCCGTGTCGTCGTCGCAACTTGCGAACATATTTAATCTTAAAAATAATATTTATAAATTTTGAGGAAACATCATGCAGCGGAGGTAAAGCCACTTCTCTTTCTTTCTTTTTCTTTAAATGGCTTTGTTGTTGCAAAAACTTTTCGGAGAAAACAGCTCTCGTTAGTGCGAAAAAAAATTCGTTAGAGGAAAAACCAGAAAGTTTATGCGGGTAGAGCAGGTCCAATTACTAAATTCAACTCTGTCTAGACACGTAACCTCATTAAAAACATCCAGTCTAGTTAGCAGGTATCCATGCTGCTGTAGTGCTGTACCCTTTAACCACATCCCCGTCTTCTTGTTACTCAGCTGCTGCAAATTAGTTTAATAATGACAACAATGCTACCACCATGTCTCACCTGAAAGTAAGACTTGGCGAAACTCCTCTCTCCCAAGATGAAAATTGCATAAACAACCCTTGCCCACCCCCCACCCCCCAAACGAAGAATAGTTTTTTTGCAAACGAAAGTAAATTGAAGTTTGTATGCCCATACTCATCATCATCATCATCTTCATCACCATCATCATGTATTCCCCATCGCTCCCCGTTTCAAATTACAAGTTTTTTTTAAATAATGCGCAAACACATACATGCTTCGAAAAATGAAGAAAAACTCCTTTTTTTCACCACCTTTTCCCGTCGCCTTCCTATTTTGCCCGTTATCCCGTCCTCGTCGTCCTCGTCCTTTTTTTTCTTTTTTACGTTTTTTCCATTCTTCTTTTCAACAAAAAAAGCGTCTCATCCATGTAGCCAGAGAGCCCAACTCGGGCATATCATATATAATTTTTTTTTACCTTTAAGCTCTTCCAACTCTTCCTTCCAAGCCAGTCGTTCCCTCATTTCGCTCATATTTTTTAGCCTGCCGTTAACAATACACAGGGAACATTATGCATGGATGCAGCCAAAAAAAGGTATCCAGGAATCCCTCGTTTCGTTTCCAGAAGAGATGAGGAAGTAAAAGCCATTATTTCTATCTCGAGCCGGAGAAGAAGAAGAACTAGTAGGTGCATAACGCGGACTCACTTCACAATGACTTCACGTATCAACCTGACAAAACAGTACAATGCTCGCACTTTTGTTCCCATATTCACTCTATAAAACCATTACATCACGCAGCCCATATCTTACCAACAACGTCGAACACCACAACCATCATCATCATCATCTTCAACACACTTATATTTTTCCCCCAGAAAAAATAAAGAGTGGTGAAATCCTTTACTGGCTACACACCAACCTGCCAACCAGCTGGGACGACAAATAAGTATATTCATTTATCCCAAATATTCAGAGAGACAGAGAGAATGAAAAAAAATCTGCAATGAGTTGTGTCCATGTTATATAATGTACGCATTTCATAATGTACTAATACTGCTATAATAATATGTATATTCTCATAACTTTTTTCTCCCTTTTATATTTTGTCCCTGTCTCTCAACTTGGTTGTCGACTCCATGATAAAAAATGCGTCCATTAAGAAGGTAAAATGGTGGGGTTTATAGAGCCAACCTAAAAAAAAAGAAGAAAAAAGTGTAAATGAATCGTGGCTCCTTTCAGCCATATCTCTACTAAAGTAGAAAAATAGATGGAAATCCTAATAAGTTTTTTTTTCTTAGCAGGATAAATGTGACAGTCCCATGATTACACTTTACCAGCCAGGCAGGGACCAGCAGCAGCAGCAGCCGCCAGAATAAAAGAATTAGAGTTAAGACTTGAGAGAGAGAGAGAGGGAGTGGAGTGTAGTGCGCTCGCAGAGTGATGTGATATGATAATGCATGGAAAACAGGACGGTTGCATTCATGACACTCGACATTTTCCTATATCCTCGCATCCTCTTTTAGAGAAGAACCGTCTCTTTACTTTCTATTTTCGTTTATCCCTTTGGATAACACTACTCACTTTTTTTGTGTTCGGAGAAATGAGATCTCTCTCTCTCTCTCACTCAACCTCGCCATCCACCACCCACCACCACCACCACCACCACCACCTCATGATGATATGATATTGTGCTCTACATTACAGGTGTATTTTTTTCTCTTTTTATTCTATATGGATGGAGTTTATATGCAGATGTGTGTGAGAGGTGCGAGGGGGAAGGGATCTTAATGAAAAAAGAATTTGTCTCGAATTGAACCTTTGGAAAAAGAAGAAAAAAATCAAGTCTAAATAGCCGAGCCTAAAATAAAGAGGATAAGTACGATGATGAGTATGAGTATACGGGCGAGAACTGGTGGATATTTTTGGAAAATGTTTCGTACTGACAAAAAAAGTGAGAGTTGATAGCCATAAAGTGTAGAAGAAGGTAAAATAATATATTCCGAGAGAAATGATTTGGGAGAGTTGTGATGTGCACCACGGTGCTGCTGCGGAATGATGATGGTTGTCGAGGGGATGGATCCAGTAGTAGGAGCAGTGCAGCAAATGTCACGAGGAAAGGCGAGAAATCGAGTGTTAAGCACTTTAAAACGGGGATAATGACACAGACAAGGAGGAGACCTGCTGGCAGGAGTCTGGAGGTGATTTTAATGCAAACAGAGTTGACAAAATTGTGAAGTGTTGGGCGACAACTACTCTGAAAAGGCGCACAATATTCCATTTTTGCGTTGTTACATGTTGGATAAAGGTTAGTTTTAGGTGCACACCGTACGAAATCATCATCATGATGATTCCCCGTGCACATCATGTGTGTAGCTGTAATAATAGCTTCTTCATTGACAATGAAATTCAGAAACACTTTTCCATGCCACCACGACGACGACGAGGATACCACCATATCACCACC
Organism: Dicranocentrus wangi; assembly: GCA_036850665.1. NCBI lineage: Eukaryota > Metazoa > Arthropoda > Collembola > Entomobryomorpha > Entomobryidae > Dicranocentrus > Dicranocentrus wangi. Next base: position 13,149 of record JAANSN010002435.1, on the reverse strand, counting down.
ACGGACTATATAGAGCTCCCTACAGGGAATGGCTGACGGGGCAGTAGTTAACGATTCGGAACGGCGAGATAGAGTTTCTCTTCTCTACTGATGGAATGATGAGCTTATTCCCCGCTTTTCTTTATTCTTTTTCTCCGCTTCCCTTTTTCCCTTGATGGTGATGGGCTGAGTGAGGTGGCCTCCTGCAGCATAGACAACAGATCGCTATACCTCGAATAATAACAAACCCTCCCCCGGTGGAACGTCGCGTCGTCGTGTGTATCCCACCTAATGTGCAATACATGGTTTTTCTTTTTTGCAGGTAACAAATGAGATGCATTCTGAGTTTCTTCTTCTTCCTCAGAAAATTACCAACTCTTGCAACAACAAAAAGGTAGGGTGTATCCATCCACCATCTAAGCATGTTTCATGGAAATTAGAATAGTCTTGGAAGAATCAAATGGATTGTGAGAAGTTGGTGACAAGAGGGGAAGTCAAGAGAATGAAGACGAAGAAGAAGAATCTTTTTTGGTTTGGGAAGGCGACAACTTTAAAAAAAAAACGGCTCTGATTTTCTCTGAACTTTGCATCACATCCTTTTGTCGTCTCGGCAGGAAGGAAACTGGAGGTGCCTCCAGCCCTGGCGACACACAAACCAAACCACTGAATAGCGTACACAACTTGAGCCCTCCTTCAGACAGACAGCAGGTTTGCGGTGGTGTGTATGTATTGTGGAATTTTGAGAGTTGAGAGTCGATTGCATCCTTGTCGTCGTGTCGTGAGTCCTCTCTTGTGATCAACAACCAAGCATGGAAAATGTTAATGGCTAAAGGAACCCTGGAAAAAAATGAAGGCTTTGATCGTCCTTCCATCCGCATCCATCCTCCCTTCTACCAATTTGAGTCAGTCGGTGATGATCCATTGGTTTTGTGATTGGAGACAAACAACACAGGCCTCTCTCTCTCTCTCTCTATCTATCTCGGAGGGGTTTGCATAAAAAGACAGGATCTCTTTTGAAAATTACATATTATTTATATATTTTATTTTTCCATATTCCAAGATAATTTGAGGTTGCATCAGAAATATGTATGCCTATGTTAGATACATGTGGTGCTTTATTCTCGTGGAGGACTTGATATTCCGACATGAATACCTGACTCAAATAATAATAAATCCTTCATGCGAGTTTCACTACGGTTGCATTTCCTGTGGTGGTGTCTTGTTTGAGCCACTATACCACCACCAGAAAGATGCATGTCTAAAATCCTTCGGGTTCCACCTGAGTTGCTGTTGCTGGTGATGGTGGTGTTTTTGGTGGGAAGGAGAAGTGATGGGAGTAAATATTGTAAGCCAGAATTGAATCAAAATGTTTCCATTTGCTGACTGGAAATCAGGAAAGCAGAACTTCCCCTGAATCTACAGTTTAGCTCTCTCATTTTCCCCTGGATGTGGTACATTAGCCACACAACGTATTCTTCCGTCTCGTCTGCGTGCCGTGCGGTGCGTCTCCGACGACGAGAGTAACAGCATATGTCGTCCCACACTCTCCCACTCCATATCTCTCTCTCTCATCTCACTCGACTCTCTCGAACGAAACGCTAAATTAGCAAAATTCTCGCGGAATCAGCGGGAGTCCCCAAGAAAGTGCTTGTCCCTCTAATTATTTTCGATTAATTACAAATATTCAGAGGAGCGGAAAAAAGTGAGGAAAAGTAATTTTTGTGTAAAAGATTTAGACCCAATTAGCGATCATGATGATGATGATGATGATGATATGATGGGAGAGAGGAGTACTACTCGTAAAGAAGTGAAGGGACCTCTGCTAAGTATTGACTTTTCACCAAATTTCACACAAGTCCCCAAAGGAGTGTTCATAGTGTTGATGAGAAAGATTCAATATTAAAATTCATACAAAGCAAAACCAAACCGTCGTGTGTCGTGTCCCTTTACACTCCCACCAGCAGTTCTTTAATTGGGAGTCACAGTTGGTGATGATGCTGGGGCATTCTCCAGCCAGAGACTTTCTGGCTTACAATCTGCATCCTGGTCTCACTGTGAGGAGCGTTGAGCAGTAGTGAACTCCCGCCCGCCTACACACCCACCCGACCCACTCTCCAGACTCCACCAGAGAGAGAGTTTCCGTTTCCAGAGTTGCAATTCCCGGACGGCTAGGAAGGAGCACAACCAACCTTCATCCAAAAAGTGCACAGATTACACAGGAGCGAGAAGAAGAAGAGGACGAAAGGTAGAAGATGGGGTTGTGTAATCGGTAGTTAATTAGCATAAATGAGTGTCTCTAGCAGAACGAGAGTGTGTGTGCGAGTTACTTAAGAAAGCTGAGAGAGAGAAAGGGAAAACGGTGAAAGCCGTTGACAGAAACATGGAAATTATTATTAATTAATAATTTGAAACATTTTCCAGTTCTCTTCCTGGATGAGATAGAGGAGGACCTAATGTTGACATGGGAATTGTGGATGGATCCCAATCCCAAGCATGGATTGACACAATAAAAAATAAATAAACGGGCCCGTCCAAGAAAAAAAAAGGTTGATACTCACTTCGGACAACGTTAAAGAGCACAGTGAGTGTATAATGTAACCTAGTGGACGGACAACGGACACTATCCGCTTCGTATTCTCTCTTTTTTTTCCTTTTTGGAAAGTAGGTAAGTATCTTTAGCTCTGAACGACGGATTTTGTCATGTGTGTCCTACCATTTAAATGAAAATTGCTTCCTCTGTGTGCTCCTTTCCTTTCCTTTATTCGGCAAAGAAAACAAAGTATTCCTAACGATATACACACAAACACACACACACGAGAAAAAAATAAAACGTTCGTCGTAAAGAGTCACGAACTTACAATCAACCCAGTAAAAGCCGTTTATTTAGAAGCCTCTCATGACCATCCTCTGACTGCTCGTCGTCGAAAAACACAAACTTGATTTGATTTAAGGTTCTCCGGATAAAAAAAAAGTTGGATATATATGTATTTAGTGGAGATATGTATCTGGTGTGTAACTACAGGAAAAAAGGTTTCTCTCTCTCTCTCTCTCCCAGCGCCTCTCTGACTCTCTCTCTCTCTCTCTCTATGCAAGGCCCGAAAATGGAGTTAAGAGCCACAAGGGAGCTAACGAATGAAGTGGGAGAGAAGTCGTCGTCGTGGAGGAAGGAGACAACAGCAGGAGGTATAAGCATTTCAATGACTTGTCATCGCTGTACTTTTCCTTGAGTTGTCAAGCTTTTCCCACAAATCTAACAAATTGGGAAAATAATTTCTGTAAACAAACTCACCCGAGTGGGCACATACATACCCTCCCTCCTCCGCCTCCCTCCGCTCCTCCGCGTCTCTGCCTTATATCATCTTGCGTGTAGTTAGTGTTGTGGTTAGTGAAAGTAAATGACGACGATTGCCTCCCTTTCTTCCCTCTCCGCTCGCTCCCGTTTTGTGGATGGAGAGGGATCTCTGAATGTTGACATAATACTTGCCGTCATCGTGCCGCGGTGGTGGTACACTTCTACACTATATAATAGCAAGGAGGATAAAAAAAGGAAAAGGACTCCTGTCATCTTTAAACGAGGTAAGCGGCGACGACGACGACGGCGAGGTCTGTCTGGGGCAAAAAAAATCCGAGATATTTTTTTTTGGGGCTGCTGCATCCATCCTTTTTGTCAATGCAACTCGTCCCACTCGTGTAACATTAGGTGGTAGATACAAGGAGAACACAGAGCTGCTGAGGCTCTATTTGAGATCGACTAACAAGAGAAATGAATACGAAAACTTGTGCTCCTTGCATTTCAAATATACGTAATCTTAGGACAATATTTTGCTTGGACTATCTATCCATCCCAGAGAGAGAGAGAGAGACGGGGAGAGATTGTGGAAGACTTTGATTTTTCTTCTGAAGAGAGGTTCTGCTCTCTCGACAGGAGAAGCCAGAATGTGTAAAGTTACCCAGGGAAAATACAATGCATTAGAGTTGTGCATCATATCAGGATTTTTTTCTCTTCTTCTTCTTCTTCTTCGGATAAAAGAAAAAAGGGATATATAAAGTGGTATATAGAGTGAAGAGTGGCTCTAGCCTGTATATGGGTCTGTTTTTCCTGTGAAAATATAGGGGAAACTAAAGTTTAGGCTGTTTCCTTCATGCGCTTCTTCTTCCACTTGTTCTCCCTCTCTTGTCTTGACACAAACTTAATTACATGGACTGAGATGAATCTCCTTACTGCATCATCATCCATTTTACACAGATACTCAAGAAGACGAAGAAGAAGAAGAAGTTGGTAAAAGAAAGGCTGCTACTTCTTCCTTTTTTTTTCTCTCTCTCTCTCTCCTTCTGTAGTACAAGGACTCTCATCTAACGAATAACATTCACTCCTTCATTTATTTACTTGGTCGCTAGTTACCCTAACTTTGGGAAAGGTATGTGCTCCTCTCCTCCTGCCTTGCCTCCCTGCCTTCCTATATGCCTGGTTGGCAATGATGCACTCTCGGAACACATTATCAACAAAAACTGTGGAGCTTTCCTCTCCGCTCTCGTCTTTGTTCATTAGCCACTATCTTTGGTTTTTCTCGGGGTTGCCACCCTAAAAAGACACGGAATTTCTCCTTCGCGAGACGTGTATATATTACTGGTGAGTTGCGTCGCTAGTAGTGGAAAAAGCAGGAGTAGACCTCGTGATTCCTTTTGCGAAAAGAACGCGGCCGCCGCCGGATCCCTTTCCGTCGTATGAGCATTCGTAAAATGATCAGATAAACTGTACACTTCGTTTTTAGAAGTCACGGAAATGGATAGTTTCAACACGAGCAGAATGGATAGTTTTGATTGGATCGGAGAGCGATGAGAATGACAATATGCTTTTATATGCAGAACAACGCAAGCAAAGGAACGACGAGGACGACGGTTAAATAAAGGCTCCCGTTCTCCTCTAACAATAAAAAAAATGTTGGCTTAATGCATTTTATTCAATTTAGCGATGTAGTCGGTGGTGGTGGGATGGGATGGTAGATGTGAGCCAGTCCGTTTCCTTACCGCTCTCTCTACACACTTTAACCTGGTGCATGATGAATCCCAAAGTGTTTTTATTTAGGTTACGGACGGAATTCTTTCTTTTTTTTCTGTTCGACTCCATTCCAACCGCCTTGCATTCCGAGCAGGTTCCGCATTACCATCTTTTCCATAATTTATTTATAAAGAGGAACATCTGTGTCTGGGGATGCAATAATGAATGGACTTTTATATATATGATAAATCATTGCTTCTGAATGGGATGCATCTGATGATACGGGGTGAGAGAGGGTAGTAGAGAATTTGATTGTGGGTTTCAAAAGTCACTTTTGGTATTTTGATCCTTTGGAAAAAAGGAAAAGGACAGGTTGAGTTGGGTTGCGTTGTTGAGCTCTCCTGTTTGTTTCCCCCTTGGAGCAGCACTACTGTCACTATTCAATTAGCATGAAGTGAAGATATGGAGGGGATGAAGGAGAAAAGCACGCGGCTCTGTAACGAGCAGGCATTATTCACACGAAGCTAGAGAGACTTTTGTTAGTGTGGTCATCTGACTAACTCACAATTTATGTGAGTGTCACTCACAATTCATCAAATTATATTGTTCCCATTAGCTCACAAGAGCTAGCCTTAGTTAGACGGAGACTGTTTGTGGAGTTGGACTTTCTTAAGCATCCCATCACCGCACCACCACCATACCACCACCCTACTACTTGATTCACCTAGTTGAAAGCTATTCTCGGGATAATGATGTAATCATGAATAAATCAGGGTGTTTCGGGGAGACAGGATGAAGTGTGAGGTAGTTCATTCGGCGGATATGGAAGGAGGGACCCCAGGCACTACTATTACCTACCTACATAATATGCACGCTCCTTTTTGCATCTCCATAAGTTACACTGGCGAGTGAGCTCGGAGCGGAGGAGAAGAGGGGTAGATTGGAATGGATTGTCAGTTTAAATCTAAAATGATTTTTTTAAACTCCACTCGTCAGAGCATACTTACCTTTTGTATCATTATTAGATGAGCAGGGCAACTGTATCTGTCGACCTGCTCGGAAGGGTTTACGGATATACTACTCACTCATTGTCAGCATGACTCTGTTGTGAGTGAGCTGTGAGCTCCACGCAACTTGTTTTCCACGGCATCTCTAATAATTTATTGCAGAATATATGGTGTTGACTGTACACATATAATACTGGACTGGTTTGGAGGGGATGAAAAAATATCCAAGGGATTTGAAGGGAACACATTCATCCCTTTCTCTGTTTCTCTGTAATCTGACTCTGCTGAGCTGAGCGCAACAACGCGACCCTTTTCACTTTTGTGAAGCAGGAGGATCCCTGCTAACAACGCCATTTATTGTGTTGGCACACAACGAAAATGAAGTGTGTAATCATTTTTCGTAAATAAAGGTAGCGAAATGGGAAGAGGAGTCCGTATCAATGACGACTTTTTTTCCGTTCCGTGATGTAACACACTGATACAAAATAATTAAGGCTTTTTACATATATAACTCGTCTCCCTATATAGCCATATAGCCACTTGTAAAGTTCATTCTCGAGTTGAAAAGTATTTTTTGACAAAAGACGCTTTAGAAGGACCAGGGGAGAACAACTTCATTGAGTTTCCACTTGAGAGCAAACCGTCCAATCGAGAAGGACTGGCTGGATGACTGCGTCTTCTCAATAGCGAGCTAAGCTCAATGAATACCTTTAGCCTGCTGCCAAGGGACAGCTCCCCAAATTTAAACAGACATATGCTTATAGTGAGAAAATTCTCTCTGCTCTTAATTATACAGCTTCTCTATTCTAGGCTCACCGTTATTCCCTAATTCATTCTTACCTTGTGACTCATGGAAATGGGGACTCTCTCTCTCTCTCTCTCTCTCTCTCTCTCTCTGTCGAGAGAGATGACTAAGGGATCACAACATTATTAGGCTGGAGGGTGGCTTCTTTTTTTACATACATAGGAAGGAAGGAAGGAAGGAAAAAAAGGGTTTCACACTCGACCCTACCTTGCCTAATAATGCCCCACCAACTTCATCGTCTCATCTCATCTCTTCTCTACGTTTCCATAGTGTCCCTGCTCAAATAAGCATTATCAGTGTAAGACCACACCACCATCCCCACCACCACCACCACCACCTCGTATTAAAAACGAATCCACTAAATTAACATTTTACAAACTTGGCCTTTTTTCGAGAGTGAAAGGAGGGTTGGAATGGGAGGTCGATGATGATGATGATGATGTACTTGTGTCAAAATTTTTCATATCTCATTATCATCTTTTAATTTCTTTCAATGCCGTACTTAAGTGGGATTTTCTATGGCCTCCTCTCTTTCCTCAACACAATGGCTCTTGATGGAAAATGCAATCAAATGACCAAATGTGCCAGAAGCATGAAATGATGATGAAGTTACTCCTGTTTGACTCCACTCGAGTGGTACAAAAACCCTGGTCTTAAGTGCATTCGATTCGTGGGCAGTCATGCATCCCTCAAATTTAATTCTTGACTCGATGGCTGGCTACCCCAACAGCCCAGCAACCCTACCAGTCAAGCCACCACACCACTGCCACCACAAAACCCATCCAGGGAAAATGGAGAATGTGTCGCCTGGCTCTCTCTCCGGAAAAATATATTATCCTGTTGTGAAATATATGGATGGTTCTCCTGGCTTTTTCATGCGACTGGTATGGTGACTCCTGAGGTCTCACTCGGTCGTATTTGAAACACATTTAAAAGCTATTATTGGCCCTCCTCTATATATTCAAACAAGCCAAATTATGCAACTGATAAAGCTATTTCACAGAGAAGGCAACCATTCACTATGGAACAATTTCTTTCCACATTCTACATTCACATGGGATAATATCATTATCAACTTTATGAAGAGTCGTAGTCGTGTCTACAATTATTAACGTAATTCAAATTGTCCGTTTGACTTCCGTAATAATGCAGCGGGATGTTGTCTTACTTTCATTTTTGTGAACCAATTTATTTCAAAATGCTGCTTAAAGCTCTTCTAACCAAAATACATCATTTACATAATAATATATGCATTAATTAATTAATTAAGCGAATCCACTTATGTAATCATTTCACTTCACTAAAGGAACACACACTTTATGCTCCTAATTAACTCCATGCATGCTTGAGTGGCGAGACTCATTGGCATTGTTCCGGAAGAGGATGGAGCATGTATCCACGACGACACCACCACCACACTCCGCTCCATGGAGTGGATCTAGTAGTTTTGTACAATATTATTGTTATACAAGAAGAAGTTGTCGTCCCGTTGCATTGTCCGTTTTTGCGGATTACCAAGTGAAAACACACACCTCCTACGCCTCTGTTCTGTTATTGCTGTTGAGCGCTACATGACTGATAACAACTCATCATGAAGTAGTTTATTCTCCTCCATGCAGCTTCCAAAAAGTTGACACTATAGTAGTTTGCGCAAGCACGAACTTATTGTCAGCACAAGTCCTTTAAGTAAAAAGTGAGGACATTATTAGGAAGTTGGAATAAAGGAGGAGGAGGAGGTAAGAAGAAGAAGAAGAACATGAGTGAGTGGTGAGGTCCAAAGTGGATGTCGTCGTCGTCGTCTAGGGGAGCAAAATAAAACTCGGTACTCTCGAAAGATTTGTCGAGCTGAAGTGAGTGACTGAGTGAGTGCCTTCTTAAAGGGCCTCCACTCGGAGTTCCTCTCTCCACTCGGATAATTCTATTGAGCCAGTCTAGTGGGATGGCAAGAGATATGACCAGCCAGATATAAAACAAACTGTGAGAATTACAAAAGCGGATGTGGAAACCAAGAGGAGAGAACGAAGGAGAAGAGGATAGTATAGATAGATAGAGTAGCAAAAGACAGAAAGGAAGAAAGATCACTCTGCACCCTCGTCCTCCTCCTCCTCCTCCTCCAGTTTCCTTATCTTCAAGGCAACAAGGGCACAAGTAGCACTGCACTGGAGAGGATGGAGGAAACTACTTGCATGCAAACTTGTTCAACCTAAAGAAGACGCAGCCAGATTTCAGATGATGATTATCAGAGTCATCCTCCTAACATGTCTCTTTTTACCCTTCTTCTTCCTATCCGGCTCATTCTTCGTGTTTCAAGGTTTTTAACAAACTTGGAATTATGCTCTGCGTCTTCCAAGATAGTCACTAGATCCAGAAAAAGAAGAAAAAATAAACCATGTTCCAAAACCTTTTTTTTCTCCTTCTTCTTCGTCTCCTACACACATTTCAATCATCGTCAATGTCCCATCATGATATGTAGTGTGTGTTTTTTTAGTGTTGTATCTTGTAAGTTGGGAACGTGTTATACCTATACTTTCTTCATTCTATTCTACTACGTCTTCTTTGCAGTGTCTGCATTCTCCGAAGAAGAATGGGAATTGGCATCTCTTCCTCCTCCGTCCTTATCCTTGGCTTCAAATGCACTGCCGCTGCTGCTGCTCGGGTGGCGGTGGTGGACGGTCGTTTTAGTCCCATTAAACTTATATATTATATACTTATCTAGATAGATAGATATCGCTCCAATCTCCACCAGATTTCACTCGAAAAGATTGAAACATTAAAGAAAATACACATATCGCACATGATGGCAACGAGATGTACTTTTTTTTCTCAGAATATGTGTAAATGTGTATGTCTATGTCTTCTATTTGTTAGAGGGCGAGCGAACTATAGTGCCTTCCGCTCCACCAGCTTTCTTACTTCAAGTGACACTCACTTCTCGTCGTGAATGGTTTCTTCATTGTGTCTTGTGTCCGGCTCTCTTCTCGCCTCACTTGAGAGAGAGGTCCAACTTTTGTGTTTCGTCCGTGCCATTCATTTACTACTCGCAACGTGCGACAGGAAGGAGACGACAGCGTCAACGGAAACGACCATCCACTTAGCTCTACATCAGTACGAAGAGAGAGAAAAAAGTTGCTCAAAGAAAGTTTTGTGTACCTAATGAGAAAAAATTTGATTTGAGTTGAGACTCTCTCTCTCTCTCTCTCTCATTCTTCTCCTCCTTCTTCATCCCCCAAAACATTGTCCTCCACTCTCTGCTCTTTTCAATACTCACATCTTCATCCGATGAAGAGATTAACTTGGAGTGATTAGTAGAGACAGAGACCTTCTTAAATTCCCTTGCACGTGCTCTTCTAACCAGCTCCATCATCCATAATCCATGTATTGCGCGACTAGAGATGATGATGATGATGGAGGGTGGAGGGGGAGTCACTTCATAACATGGACACTCCATCTACTCCATCATCCATCCTCCCTTACCAACACCAGACCACCACACCACTAATACCGTCGTCGATAACAATCAATTAGCAATAAAAATACCAACCTACCTGGTTGGAATAGCTTCATTTTGATTACGCATACCAAAATGGTCAGCCTGCCCCCACTCCCAAAAATTCCAATGGAGGTAACAAGATTTTTTAAAATATATTTTCTACGTCAAACTCAAATACACGTTTTGGGATAGTGTTATGCATGGAGTGACTCGATGGTTTAGTGGTGAGAACGCTCGGACGCAATTGCCATTGCCATCTAGAGTGAATTGGCATACGGCTAAGCATCCCTCAAACCAAAAACATTTCATGCATGCCGAGTTAGTACTTCTCTTACTGTATGCGTAGCATGGCTAACGCCTGCCTATTCACTCAGTTGCCGGCTACAGCCGGCCGGCACCAGATGGCATCTGGCAGCGGAATCCGAGAGACCCAGGTTCGAATCCTGGTCGAGTCACTAAAATTTTTGCTTTCCAGCCAAGCTTTATTCGCTGATTATACTGAAGCCGTTCCCTTCATCTTCGCATCATGTTTTCTCAATTGTGTTTACTTGAATGAAAGTCAGTTTTGCTTGCTTAAAAATGCACCAAATTTCGTGAAAATGGTTTTGCATTTTGGAATGCATATTTTATGTAAAAACAAAGCGTGTTAAACTAGCGAGTCGAGTAGTGTTATGAGTGAGCCGAGGTTTTTGGAGTTGGACTATTTAGTTGGAGGTTGGAGTAGGTATGCCATCAAAATCTCGTTGCAATCTCGACGACGCAGCATGAACCCAGTTTCATTCACCTTTTACTTCCCATTTTGTCCTGCAAATCCTGTATGTAACTATGGGCTAACTTACATTCGTATATGTCTGAATACAAACAGTGACCCTATCGGGCTCATTTTCTCGGTAGATATGTATTTCCGCAAACTAATTTCAACTGTTTTAGGGACTACAGGGTGACACGAAGTAATATCAATTATCAAAACCCTAAATTTCGAAGGGCCGTACTTCTTTATTTATACCAACTCGAATTCCGGCGAACACAATTTATTGTAAATCATAATAATAAATAGCGAGTCACCAGTTAATTTTTAATTGTCAGTTAATAGTTACTCTATTATACATTAAACATTATATGCTATAGTTTCGAAATGTTTGGCTTTTGGCAGGTGCTCAAATATTGCTTGGTCGCAAGTTTGAGGATCGTGCGGTTCTGCGGGGTATGAAGCACTGGCCATTTGAAGTGACCAATGACGGGGCCGGGGGAATGCCAAAGATTTCGGCGGATTATAAAGGGCAGAAGAAAAGCTTCTTCCCGGAGGAAATCACGTCAATGGTTTTGGCAAAAATGAAGGAGGTAGCTGAGACGACCTTGGGTACGAGGTGGCGGATTATAAAGGGCAGAAGAAAAGCTTCTTCCCGGAGGAAATCACGTCAATGGTTTTGGCAAAAATGAAGGAGGTAGCAGAGACGACCTTGGGTACGAGGGTTAGGGACGCGGTGGTCACAGTTCCTGCCCGTTTCAACCACTTGCAGCGTCAAGCTATCCGGGATGCTGCAACTATTGCGGGATTGAAAGTGCTCCAAACCGTCAGCGGTTCAACAGCTGCTGCCATTTCCCATTATTGCGTCGAAAAGAATACCGGGGTCATTAGTCCTGTAAGTTCGTTTGCTCTTTCACCTCCTTCATCCATCGACTATTAACATAATTTATAATGCATTTTTTTGTGACCGCGAGCTTCCCAGTATTCTAGGCTCCCAGTTCCCACGAAATGCTGATTTCGATGCATAAATTATTAATTATATATTTTCATTTATTTTGCGAAAGGCGATAGAGGATCGGACACGAAACGTGCTTGTCTTCGACCTTGCAGCTGGTACTCTGTACATATCAATTGTGAAATATCAGAGTCGTGAGTCATGTCACGACTTTACAGTCAAGGCGACTGGGGGAATAGCTGTTTAGGTGGTGAATATTTGGACAACAGAATGTCCAATCACTTTGTCCGAGAGTTCAAGACTCGGTTCAACAAGGACATCAGTAGCAGCAACGTTGACCTTGCTCGTCTAAGAACCGCCTGCGAAGCTGCTAAACGGTCGCTTTCCAGCCTCCCGGACCCGGAACTTCAATAGAACTTGACTTCGTGTTCGACGGGATCGACGATCGACTTCCGCCCGTCCATCAGCCGTGCTCAGTTTGAGCAATGGAATCTTGGCTATTTGGGAGAACACTTAATCCTTTCGCCAGTCGAGGTTTCCTTAACAACTCTTATACTATTATTTTTTGTCTAAAATGAAATAGCAGCATTATATATTATGATGTTGACATATTTTTGCATTTATGTAATTTTACAGTCCCTCCTTGATGCGCGGATGCAAACGTCGGAAATTGATGACATCCTCCTTGTCGGAGGATCATCAATCATCACGCATTCCAGGGATTCAACAACTCCTCCAGGACTTCTTCAAGGAAAAAGAATTAATCAAGTGTGTTAATAATAATCGTGATGATGAGTCCGCCTCCGCTGTTGGAGCGGCCGTCCTAGCTGCAATTGTAGGCGGGGATGAGTATGATAAGTTGAAAGCGGTTTACTTTCGCGACATCATCCCTTTCAATTTAGGGATTGAAATTCATGGTGGGAATATGAGAACCGTACTTCCTGGACGTCACAGGATTCCAGGCACACAGAAAGTGACAGTAGATCATATATTGCTACCAGGTCCAAAAATTAAGGTTGGTTTCTCTATTAACATGGTTGTTGAACTTTAAAGTGTGAAATATAACTTTTTTACCAAACGTAATAATTATTAGTAGTTATGTAAACTTTTTTAAAAATTTTCTCAGGTTTACGAGGGTGAGAAACTAATGACGTATGACAACCAGT